>JABCKS010000063.1:0-51846 GCA_018851325.1 Termitomyces sp. DKA19
AGAGGTTCCTTGAGGACCTCATGCACTGATAAGACCTAAGGTGACTCAGTTATCACCTTGAGGCCCAGGGCATGGTGCCCCAGGGTAAGGAGTACTGTCAAAACCTCAACAAGTGGTGGATGAGCCAGGGTCAAAGGGGGTGACCAATGCTGTTGGTCAACTCCCTTGGGATATGACAAGTCCAACCACTTGCTACAACTGTGGCAAGAAGGGCTACTTTGCTTGGGACTGTTGGGAGCTGCATAAAGCAGCTCCACAAGGGCATGTCCATGCAGCATACACAGTGGCACCATCTGAGATACCTGAGGAAGGAGCAGATTCAGATGGTGCTCAGGACTAGAGATCTGGTAATGAAGCAGATGCATCTGAATTAGGGTTTCTGCCTCAGGATGAATACATCAAATTGGAGATGTATGATAATGAGTACTATACTCATGACAGTGATAGTGAGGGAATTCATGCTCTCACTGATTATGGACCTGGGGATGATCCATAAGAAGATTGTCCTAACTGAGTGTGAATGTACAAAGTGAAATTATCAGTAGACAAGTCTGCCATGGAGCAACCAGTAGTTTCAGTTGTAAATAAGGAGTGTCTGGTAACCTGGGTAGAGGTTAACAGTCATCAGGCATAGATGCTTTGGGACTCAGGGAGCACTACATCAGGGCTTACTCTGTCTTTTGCACACATTACTGAAGTTTGAGTGGCTGCATTGGATACTCTAATTACCCTATAACTAGGAATGATTGGAAGTCATTCCATTATAAATTATGGTACAAAAGTGACCATAAAGGTGCTGACAGAGTACAGCAATGTCTATATAGACATTGCAAACTTTGACTGGTACAATATGATAATCAGCACCCCTTTTATGAGGGAACATAAAGTCCATTCAGACTTTAACAATGATCAAGTGATCATTGATGGAGTGATAACACCAGTGCAGAGGCTGGGGTTGGATGAGGCCAATGGATATCTGCGGTGTTTCCAGACTACAGAAAAGCATTGTGATAACAAGAGTCTATGACATGTAGCCAGCAGTGGGCCTTCCCTCAGTGGGGAACATACAGAGTCAATGGAGGCACAGGCTGGAAGCACTGTACCACTATGGACTGATGCATCTCTGGAAGTAAGTGAGGAGAGTAATACTCCTCACAAAAGGGGGAAGGAGGGCAGAGCTGGAAAAGCTCAGAGAGCTTTGAAGCAACCAGCATTGGCCAGTGCCTGACCTTGACTGGTTGAGATTGAGACCAGTAGAAAAATTTGGAACATGCTAGTGTCCATATATGTGAGGGAATGGGACATTGACCCATAGATGCTGCAGGAGTGGAATTAGGTCATGATAGATCTGAGTGCATGGGAAGCTCTCAAAAGGGTGAGGACTATTAGAGAGGTATTCTGGCATGCTAACCTGGAGGAGATTTCAAAACTGTAAGAGTTTTGTTGGGCTCCTATATCAGGAGGAGAGTCAAAGAATCAACTCAATATACCAGATAAGTGTGAAATTTGTCTGGCAGCTCTACAGAAAAAGTACAAATGTAGTAACATTGTTCATAAGAGAAGTAAGGATCAATGGAGTCCTTAGAATTGTAGAGAGAAGGACCAGGCTATGGAGCCTAGGTTGACACAAGATGATATCCTGTATCTAAAGCAGCAGTGGTATGAACAGTACCATAATATTGTAAATGGTACCAAGGAGGAGCTTCCTCTATGGAGAGAGGTTATTTATAAGATTAACCTCATTGACAAGTCAAAAAGGTACTCATATTTTATGCCATGGTGTCCATGATTCCTCTAGGATCAGCTCAGAGCAAAAATTAATCACTATATGTGGGCAAAGTGATAGGAACCATGTGCAGTCAATCAGGCTGCACTCCTTCTCTGTATTCCAAAGAAGGATGGAACATTGCAAATAGCTTTAGATGCTTGCCAGTGTAATAACAATATGGTTAAAGACATGATGCCCTTACCTAATCAGGAGGTCATACACAAAGATGTAGCTCATGCAAGAGTGAGGTCAAAAATTGACCTCACTGATGCATATAAGCAGGTATGGATACATCCATCAGACATACCCAAAACTGCATTTATGACTATTACAGGAATGTATTATAGCCATATTATGCAGATTAGAGACTGTAATGCTCCAGCTACATTTCAGCATCTAATGATGTCCATATTTTGGGACATTATAGGGAAATGGATGCATGTTTATCTAGATGACATATTCATCTACTCTGATTTCATTGAGGATCACAAGCACCATCTTGGCATAGTATTTGAACAACTATGTCAAAAACAGCTCTACCTCAAGTGGAAGAAGTGCAAACTCTATGCTAAGTACATAGAGTGCTTAAGGCACATCATAAATGATCAGGGTATTCACCCTGATGAATCTAAACTGACTAGGATCCAGGAATGGCATATTCCTAGAACCTATAATGATATACAATGCTTTGTGGAGTTGGTAAACTATATCAACAACTTCTTGCCTGATATATCTGCATATACTGGGCCTCTCATGGCAATGATGCAGAATGGGTTGCCCTTTTATTAGCAACCCTTGCACCAGAGGTGTTTTAATATGATTAAGCATATTTGTAGTGAAACACCAATCATTTGATCCATTAATCCTTGTAAAGAGGATCCTATTTGGCTGGTGTACAACACCTCAAAGATGGGCATTGGAGCCATGTATGGTCAAGGACCAACTTGGCAGACCTGTAGGCCTGCTGGATTTATATTGAAAAAGTTCACTAATGCATAGCAAAATTATGCTGTGCATGAACTTGAGACTTTAGCAATCCTAGAAGCACTTTTCAAATGGGAAGATAAGCTCCTAGGATATAAAATCCATGTGATTACAGATCATAAGGCACTTGAGTTTTTCAAAACTTAACAGAATTTATCAGTGCATCAATGGCACTGGATGGATTATTTGTCCAAGTTCAATTTTGACATTGCATATGTCAAAAGAGAATTGAATAAAGTTACAGACTGTTTGTCTCATGACTATGAGAGTGATACATCTAAAGATGTACACCATATATACAAGTTTGTCCACACTAATGCAAGGATAGACCCCAAGGAAGATGACTTACCCCCTCAATGGGTGTCTGAACTTCAGCAGCATTTGGATCAGTTATGGGCATGTGTAGATCTTAAGATAATCTACCCAGCACCCTTGTAGGATTGGCATGAGCCTCAAGATGAGGAGGCTCAATTACTGGATGTGGGAAAGGAGGATAGTATTAGCCCTTCCACTCATGATCAGGCAGCTGATGTTCTACTGGGTAAGGCTTTACAAACATCATCTACAGGTCATATGTCTCATAACTATACTGATGCATCCTTATGTTGCAGGGTCAGTGAAGGGTACCAGAAAGATACTCTTTTTATAAAGATATTAGAACACCTAAAGGACTACAAGGCCTTTTGGATGTTGGGCAATTTGATCTGGATAAAGAATCTGGTCAGTACCAAGGTATTATGTATACCTCAGGACTGTAAATTGGTAACCCAGATTCTTGACCAGGCTCATAGTGTGTTGGGCCACTTTGGGGCTCAACAAATGATAAAATATATCTGCCATTGGTATTGGTAGCCAACTATAGTGGCCAATACACTTGCATTCTGCATGACATGTGAATCATGTCAGTGAGCAAAAGGGAGCAATCAGCACCCTACAGGGAAACTCCATTCTCTGCCTATACCAACCAAGCCCTGGGATTTGATTAGAATGGACTTTATTGGTCCATTCCCAGAATCTAAAGGCTTTAATTACTTATGGGTAATCATATGTCATATGACCAGTATAGTACATCTGGTACTAGTACATACTACTATGATAGTATTTCAGCTGTCCTGAATTTATCTGCAAGAGATAGTGAGACTACATAGTCTCCCTAGCTCTATCATCAGTGACTATGATTCTAAGTTTACATTAAAATGGTGGTGTGAACTACATAAGATTTTAGGAGCCAAGCTCCTAATGTCAACATCTTTTCATCTGCAAATGGATGGGCAGACAGAACAAGCCAACTGTAGTGTTGGACAAATATTGAGGACAGTTGTACAACCTGATCAATGCAATTGGGTTAAATGCATTGACCTCACAGCATTTGCAATTAATGCAAGCATGTCAGAGTTGATGAAGTATGCACTATTTGAGTTGAATGGTGGCTACCTGCCTTCTATGATAAAGAAGATTAGGTCTGACTCCACTATTCCTAAGAGAATACATGATTTCACATTGCAAGCACTGCAGAATCTGGCTACAGTACATGATGCAATTATAGAGGCATGCATTTTTCAGATGCATACCACTAACCAGCAGTACCAGGATGGACCTGATATTGTGAAAGGTATATTAATGTACCTTTTGACAAAGAATTTGACTCTGCCCAGAGGATGAGCTTATAAGCTCTGTCCCAAATAGGTAGGGCCCTATTGGGTCCTGAAGGTCTTCAACAAGACCTCTAATTATACTTTAGAACTTCCAAGAGCCTTGCATATGTAAAGGCTTCATCCTAAGTTTCATATTTCACTGTTGTAGCTCTATAAGGCCACTGATGATGCAAAATTTCCAAATTGGAATACCTTAGGCAATTAGTGCAACAAAGTACATCATATGAGTAAGTCATAGACTTCTAGTCTGTGGTGTGTTGATATATTAGCCAGTTCATGGCTAATACCAGTATACTAGTGGTAGGCACCATATTAGTCAGCCATATGGGGCTGCTAAAAGGGTCATCTGTGTAAAGTTCTTTTTCTCTCAACACAACAGAGTACTATTGTCTGTGCAGCAGACATATTTTAGACTCTGTCTAAAAAGAACAACCTGGGCAATTGGGGAGGAGGCTTTGGCCTGCCTCCCCACAAAAATTTGAGCCACATCAGTGGCTCAAGAGGGGAGAGAAAAGGAGGGCAGGGCCACATCATGGCCCTACCAGCATATAGAGTTTTAAGCCACCATATGGCTCAATGAGGACAAGGAGCAGCTTGAGGAAGAGCTGCAGGCTACCAGAGCTTATATAGGGGATGTGCATCATCCCCCCCATAATTCATGGAGGGCTCTTCCTAATAGGTATGACTACCATCATATCAAGATGCATTTTTTGGCAAACAGCCAGTGCTTATACAGCCTGTATAGTCATATGAGTTTGGCCAATATGTGTTACCATAAGTTTCTGTAGTAACTCAGTCTTTTTCAGCAGGTCCTCAAGTATTTACTATATTAGCAAACCTTAGGACAAGCCATAATAGGTTTGCCCCTGTATCACTCCATGAGATGGACATGGACAATACTGCCTTGGCAGTGCCAATGGCGAGTGAGTTGTCAGTGCCATCCTGTAGCTCTAAGTACCCAGGGTGTACAAGGAACACTCTTGGGTCAAAGAAGAAGGGAAAAGCAAAGGCTTACGAGCCTTTGCCTAATGTAGAGGCAGATGAGCAACTCACTCATCTACTACAGTGCCTCTACAATACTAGAGTACCAGAGAATGTTAGAGTGGACATTCTCAAGAATCCTGTAGTGCAAATTGCACTCAATCAAGTTCTAAACAAACTTGACATTGCTCAATGTTAGAGGGACAAGGCCCAAGCAGACCTCTATCACTCTGTAATGGGACTGGGGAAGAGAGTAGCTTCTCCAGTCAGAGATTTGCTATAGAAGGCCTATAGACAGGACCTTCAATCTACCCCTGGGGATAAGGCACCAGCATTGCTCTATAAGGACTTTGGTCCATCAGAGGAAGATGTGGAAATGAGGGAAACCACCCTCTTGTAGTTGAAGGGAAAGGAGGTCAAGCCTCCTTCTCTCAAGGTAATTGTGACTGGGTCCACAAACCCAGTACCTATTATACCCATAGGCTTGTCAAAGCCTATGCCTCCTCCCAAGGGTGGCACTGCAGTGCTATCCAGTAAATTGTCGAAGGAGGGCTCATCAAAGGGCAATAAGCCTGTTGCCCACTATAAGGTACATTTCCCTCAGAATGTACCCAATCAAGCCCACTCTGGCTATATTAAGGTTGATGAACCTTATATCTACATGTTTCTTTGTAAGTACCCTGAGTGGCCACTATCTATGGTGTACCATGAGGAGAGTGACAAAAAATTCTTTGTCATTCAGCCCCAGGGTAATGAGGAGGATGATTCTGGATCCAATGAGATGGACCCATCTAGAGAATATCAGAAGATTGAATCTGATAATGACATATAAACATGTCATTTAAAATAATTGCACAATGCTAAGGTCAAGCAATGCTTAGTTGCAGATGCCTAGAAGTCCAAACAGGACTTTGAAAGGCTCAATAATACAGTGCCTGGCCATCTTCTAGATGGCTGGGAAACTACTTTTGTTAATGGGTGTTGGGAATGCCAAAATGACTTTAGGGGCATTTTGCACTCTAACTTCTATTGGTTGCCAATGACCAATGTAGTTTACATAGGTGAAGAGGTGAAGATTGCCTGTACTCACAAGTTAACTAGGTGGTATACACCACCCAGTCATACTATAAATTATATCAATGGGTCCCACAAGGGATGTCCATGAACCCCAAGCAGGTATGGTTGCTTGTATGAGTTACCAAGGAGAATGGTACCTTGATGACCATATGGGAGTGCATTCATGCAGCACTCCTGCTTCAGGAGTTCCATAGGATCTCCTATTTTATACACAGTATGCAGCAGGACTGGTTTATGTGCCAAGTCCTTGAAATAGACATGGCTGATGTCATGCACCACTTACTGTGTAATAATAGGCACTGGCTACCAGTGCCTCTACCTTTATGAGCATTGGCTATATTAGGCTGACTCAATAATTTGACTCATAGTGCAGGACTTCCTCCAGTCCCTATTGAGTACCACTTCAAGATAGACAGGTGGGTGCAATATCTATTGCACCACTGTCATTCTGGATCCTAGAACTTTGTGTCTGGGATTGCTATAGATATTTCTGGACAAGTCAGCTGAGGCACTGTCTTTGGCTATGTCCTTGCATGCACATTGGCACCCACTAGTGCCCATACTTGTGCTGCCTATATAAGAGCCTTTGCTCTCATTGCTGCTTGCCCATGCCTCTATGCTGAGGCTGTAAAAGCATATAATAGGGAAAGTACAATGCCCTTTCAGGCCATCAATAACTACAGTTTCCTGATGCATAGACTCTATGTCAAGCCTGGGCAAGTTGCTAACCTTGGCAATATGGAGGTGCTTCATCACCTTCTTACCAATAGAATTCCACGTATGTGGATGGACCATACATATACCTATAGTATATGCTACTTGGACTATTACTAGTCCAGGAGTGGTCTTTGTACCAACCTCTTTGTAAGTATTGACAATGATAGACATTGGCACCTGGAGCTCTATGGACCTCCAAGGACTTTGTCTGGGTATGATGGGTGGTATGAGCCCACCCCTGATGATTGAGAACACTGTTGCATTTTCATTCAACTTTTAGAGGCCAAGGACCTCCAGCCACTTTCAGATCAAGAGTGGCTTCATTATGGTGAAGATGCCAGGTTCAGATACCTGGCTAATTGCCCAGCAGTGGCTGTCTGCATCCTTCTAGCACCACCATCTATGGTGATGACTGTAATTCCACCAGAGGGACCTGATGAGTCCCTCATGCAACCAGATCCATCCAAGAAGGCTGAACCCAAAGTCTCCTCTCCTACTCCTGTACCAGACTCTGGTACTGTGCAGATGGAGATAACTTTCATGCCCCCACTTACTACTAACATAGTTGGCAACATTGAAAACACTGTTGCCACTTCAGACCCATCTCTGGAAATGAGGCTAAGCAAAACTGTGGCCAATGCTGCAGTCTCAGAGTGCCTAGTTGAGGCAACAGATCATACTGTTACCTCACAGTTCATTGCTTTGGTCAACACTGAAGCCATGAGGTGGAATAAAGTAACTGCTATTGAGGAAGCTGCACAGGAACTAATGAATACAGAGGCTATATAATAGAGCCTCTACAGTATTCCTGGATGGACAGGAAGGGACATTCATAGGTCCCTTCCAGTTGCACTATTGTGGAGTCCCTAATAGCAACTTTCTTTAAGTTGCTATTGGAACACCTTAGCCACTAAAGAAAAAGCTGGCAAGACAGGCAGGATGCTATCTCCCACCCTATATTCTTTGAATTATTTTACTTATTTATGAGACTCACTATGGTCTCATTTAATCTTCATTAATTAATCATTTAATGAGACCTGTAATAGTCTCATGAGGAGGGTATGTAACAGCTCATGTGTATTACAACACTTAATATACAATTATTAATATTTTACAGTTATTACTAATTATTAGTTATTTATGTATATAAGTTGTGAGGTTAATTATATAACCTCAAGTAGTCTTTTTGCACAACTGTAGCCAGAATCAATAGATAGGTTCTGACTTATGGTCCAGTGTATAAAAGGCTAAGTAACAATGTTACAGGCAGTTTCCACTCAGTTTTTGTAATAGAGGAGAGACTGCATTAAAAGTCTCCATATTCCAAAGTGTTGGTCAAAGAACTATCAGAAGACTATCTGAACCTTAAATAGCACTACTGAACTAGTGTTCAACAATGCACTGAGTTTGATAGAGTGAATTTTTCAATCACTTTTGGTCAGAGATGAGCAGTCTTCAAAGATTATTATTGAAAAGGGCACAAATAGAATGTACCTTCTTGATGAAAGAGCATAAATAGAATGTACTTTCTTGATGTACTGAATTGACATTATAAGGGGAATGGCAGAGTCATAGTAGCCTTATCATTGAGTATACCTATAAACATTAATAAGTGGCACTACTAGTTTAGCTATGTAGAGGTAAATAGCATAAGGAGTTTAGCAAAAAATAAACTTGTCAATAGTCTAACTATCAAAGGAGATCTAGAGGCTAAAAGGCTGTATAAGGATTGTATTTACAGAAAATATAATATGAGACTATATAATAAATAGATAGATGTCAAAAAATTTCTAAACAATTGCATACATATGAGCCCAGCTATAGTCAAGTCAATTAGAGAAGTGTAGTATATAATGCTACTACTTAATAAAGGCTCTTTGTAAATGAAAAAGTTCTTCTTAACTTACAAAAGTGCTAATTCTACTTTTAAAGTATTTATAGCCTACCATGCCAAATCAGAGTGTTAAATGGAAAGAAAACTCATGAAAGTTAGAGTTGATATGGATTATAAATAGATCAATGATCTTTAGTAAACTTACTATGTAAAACATGGTATTATTCTTGTCATCACCACTTCATATACCTATGCCTAGAACAGTTCTGTTGAGTGTTGTATCTATACAATGATTAAGGGTATTTAATGCATATTGGCTAAAAGCAAGCTATCAAAGAATCTGTAGGCTGAGGCAGCAGCTATACAGATTTATACATTCAATTCCTTACTTTCAGCACAACATTCAAAATAAGTCCCCAAACAAGTATAGACTGGGAAGAAATAAGGAGTAGCTCATCTCCAACTATTTGATTTTATAGTGTTTATAAAAGTTTTCAAAGAGTTGGTACAATTTAAGCTAGACTTAAAGTTGGTTAAATATATATTTGTTAGCTACTTAGATAATAGATACAAGCTATTTGACTGTAGTATATATGCCATTGTCACATCTAATGATGTGATCTTCAACAAAGGCATAGAACATTATTCTCTTATAATATTTGTCAATAAGAATAATAAGTTACTAGCCTTTATTGATCCTATCCTGAACCCTGGAACACTATTCAGTGCTTATACTCTATCAACTCATTGCCTCTCAAATCTGACCTACTGATGCACTTCTACACCCTGCTCCAATCTTTTCAATCATTGAGGCCAATTATATTGTTAATACTGCTGAGGACTCAAATGCCTCTAATTCTATAGCCTTTGAAACTAAGATACCTCTCTCCTATACTCTCATATCAGTCTGACCAACTGAGGGGTTTGTCAGTCCCTAAACAGCCTTCTATTCATCTTACTCCATAATCCTTTTTGGCTAGAAATGCATACACCTTTCTTTCTATACTTAATGTCTTAGCCAAGAGTAGTAACAATATATGTCTTAAACAATTATGCAGAGGCTATGAAGCAGCTTGATCTCTGAATGCCAGCAATTGAGAAGGAATCAGAGATGATGAAGGAGTGCAAAATATTTCATATAGTTGCTAAATCATTAATGTCTGTGGAAAAGAAGGTAATTGGATGCTACTGGATATATGCTAACAAATACAATGCTAAGGAAGATATGACTAGATGAAAAGCAAGTCTTATGGCAAAAGATTATTTGTAGGTTCTAGAGGAGAACTATAAGGAAACATATATGGAAATAGTGTGACTGAAATCACTCAGGATAATAGTGGTGGTGATAATACCGTTGGGGATAGAGAATTTAGCAAGTTGACTTTATGACAGCTTACTAGTAAGCTAGATTTTGAGGTCTATATGTAAGTTCCTTCAGGTTTTTCAGAGGAAAAGGAAATACTGTAGCTACTTCTGAAAATCCTATATAGACTGATACAGAGTAAATAAGGTTGATAGCAACACTTAGCCAAGCCTACTGCAACTTCAGATACTAGATTTCATAAGCTGACAGCTGTGTTTGGATTTGAAGGATTGAAACTAAGCACACCATCACAGACATTTCTAATAATAACATCTTTGAAGCCTTAACCACTACTAATGCTGAAGAGGCCAAATAATCAACCAAAAGTAGTATATAACATCAAGGACTTAGGCACTTTATCAAACTATTAAGAAAGTTCCTACAACTGATACAATTCTTTTATTTCAGAAAATATATCTAAAAAGGATTCTTGAGCATTTTGAGACCAAACAATGCAATCCTTACATCACTCCCCTTCCTATCAGAATTTAACTCATAGAGGTCATAGCTCTATAAAGCAAGGCTGATGTCAGGTCTGGAGAACCTACTAGTCAGTTAGTTGATAATAAGAAGTAAAATATACAAGTATTCTGAAGTTGATCTAAGTACTAGATAATGTTCTAGAGTTGAAGTGATGAGAGTGGAGGTTGATGAAGTCTATGGGAATGTTTTGCAGACTGAGACAACTATGTCAGAAAATGAAAATAGAGAGAGAGAAAAGAGTAAATTGAAAGTAAAAAAAGAGACAGTAAATAGAGAGATAAAATGTAGGCAATATTAAGACTAATAACTGACTATAGTGGATCTAAGACTATATATCTAGGGTTTTTAAAAAGAGTCAGGCAAGATAGAGGGCCCCTAGGTAGACAGCACTTGTCCAGAACTCAGCTTTTGTTGTAGTAAGGCCTAAGTATAGTTCAAAGCAGGTACTATGCATAGACCAATAGGTACAGAATCATTTTAAGGGTTGAGATAGGCCCTAAAAGAGGCTTCAGAACTCAGAAAGCTGATTTGCCAGTGATCTAGTAATATGTAAGGCACATCTGAGAAAATTGTCAGAGCTAGAGTTTAGAAATGTAGTGAGATAGTGATCTAGTAATGTGTAGGTATAACAGGGGCTCAAATAGAGAGTAGAGATGCTTAGAGTTTGAGCAAGAGTGGTTTTCCAAAGAGATAGAGTCATAGATAGGCTAGTAGGACAAAATTGGTGGGGTCCTGACATTATCTGCCCTCTAAACATTAAGCCTTTAAAGTGTGGTGGATGTTATTGGTCTCCAGAGGTGTCTGTGAGAGTTTAGTAATTTTCTGAAAGTTGCTTTAAATGTTTGTCATCCAATTTCTCTTAAGCTAACTTCTCATGTTTCTACCACCTTTCTACTCCTTAACTCCCCTGATAGGTAACAACATAGCTAAGTAATTAGCCTACAAGGTAGCCTATACTGAGTGCAGGTGTTGAAGGAATTAGAAGGCTGTTAATTATCTCTTCCAGTATAAGTTTATTTCTTTTAAAAGCTAACCTTCAAGTAAAACAGCAGCAGTGGTAGACAGAATTATCAGAGACCTAGAAGGTGCCCTTCATGCTTTCTTAGGTAGTGGAGATTACAGAGCCCCTATAGAGTTCTTTTAAAAGGGTTGGATAACCTTTATATAAGTGATGTATAGTTAATGGTCCAGTGAATTGTCTGATAGTGTTGTTCTAGGTTTTCTGCTAATATTCCTAGTGTATTACCTGCTAATTCCATAGTACTCCTTGTGTCCTCCTCCTATAAAGTGTTTCTGGCAGGTACAGAACATCTATAGTAGCTACTAAAATTGCCACCTCAATTGTTCCTTCTAGTTTTAGTGGCAGATGGGGTGGCAGAAGGGCAAGGTAGTGTCCTGAACAGGTCCCTCAGAGTGTTCTGCAGCCTGTGGTTTAGTCAAGGACTTGTACCCCTTCATTATCAAAATAGAAGTATGTATGGTGGTTCATTGAGAAGTGACTCATGAATATGAGGTATACTATAGAAATTGGAATGTACAATGCCTTTTCTAAAGGAAGCAGATTTCCTTCAGTGGTGTGTAGCCTGATGTTTCCAACTCCATATACTAAGATAGCAGATCTCCCAACTCTTTTTATAGTCTTGGATGCAATAGGTTGTAAGATAAAGAAGTCAGATTTGCAAGGGGAAATATACACTGTTGCTCCAGAGTCTATGAAAAATAGGTGGTTATCAAGTGCTACTAAGGTGTTTTTAGCATCCTAATTGAGTGAGGGGGGTTGTGGTTAAGTTATTGTCCTCTGAATACTGATCCCAATTAATTGAAGCTTTCAGCTTGGTTGGCATTACCTCCTCCTCCTCAATAAATACTATCCAATCTTCCCACTCAATCTTGTTGGCAGCAAGGCTAGCAAAGCCAGCACTTGACAGTCCACTACTTAACATCTGGAGTTTCTTGAGGTCTCCCTTTTCCATGAGGTGGACTTTATGTTTTAGGCTTGTAAACTAAGTATATACTTTTGCATTTCTATTTGTAGAGCCTGTTCCTTTCACAGTGGTAGTAGCATGTGTAGCATTCCAGGCAGCATCAACACCTTGCTTCTCCATTATACCTCCAGAGTGGGCACAGAAGGGAGCTTCATGTTCTGTGTATAATTATTCTTAAGTGAGGCAGGTGGTGCAACACCTAGCTCCAGCAGAATGGATATAGCCAAAAAGGAATCATTTTTTCAATCTGAATTGTTCATGTGTTGTGGTAGCAAGTAGGGTGTCAGTGAGTAAGCTGGTATCAGGGGACTTCAAAGTTATAAGATTTTGGACAGTTTCAAGCAACTTCCAGATGTTATCTAATATATAAGGGAATTTCATTGTTGTATCAGTAAGGCCATATGATACTTGAGCTTGGATTGGCTTGTACTACAGGCTGTTTAAGCTATTCAGCAATACAACACACTTGAATATATTCTTGTCAAGGATATATATCAAAAAGATATATTCAACAATGTTACTGATGCACTTCCTAGTCACTATGAGATTTATTGGGTAAGTACTATATCTTTGGTACTTCCTATATGAGAGCAATTATTTTGACTGGTCTTTTACCCTTAGCTTATGTCTTAGCTTGTTTGTACAAGCTTGCAGTGGTTTTGGTCTTGTTGAGGCCTTTGTATTCAGACTTATTCAGGTCTGTGAGAATGATGGCTTGCACTAGATTATTGTTCATTGTTTAATTCTGGTAAGCCACAGGCTTGTCACTTCTACTAGGAGTTTTCACAAGAGGTCTGATAATATAGAACTTCAATCTAAGCAAGGTAAGGTGAATTTCAAGGGCCTTCAACCATTTTGTAAAGTTGACAGTAGGTGATGTGTAACTGAACTTTTTGTGTTTCCATTCAGTACTATAGATGAATATAGCTCAAACAGAGGGATTAGTGACATCAGTGGGACTCATTATAAAGTGAGTGCTAGAGATACAAAGGTAAGGCTGTTGATTCTCAAAGATTTGCAAGATATATAACAAGGGGCATTCTGAAGCAGAATAATAGGGTCAGGCATGGATCAATATCTCTACCAGGCAGCAGCAGATAATGTCAGAGGGCAACTACAATCAGGGTCAACATTGGCAATGTTGTATGTAAGAGAAAACTTTTGGATTCTAATAAGTGTGATACTTCATTAAGTAGCATACTTAGCAGCAGCCTATAACCTGTTGGAATCTCAACCAGGCAATGTACAAGTAGTTTGGATAAGCACCTAGACACTATGCATGTGTGTAAGTATAATGACCTTAGTCAGATATACCTAGACAATATACATGTACATAAGTATAAGGACTAGGTACTTGATTAGTTACTGTGGTGTAAGATAATGATAATATGGCATACCCTCAGTTATATATAATAGACTAAAGGTATTCTAAGTGTCCATCACATATATATAGTGTAGGAGGAACAAAGCAGTGGCTATCACAATAGCCTTTGCAGAAAGTCATGGCACTTTGCTTGCACATATTATAATATAATATCCCAACAAAACACACCCTCAGCTGTCTCTACTATCTTTGTTGAGACAAGAGTAAGCTATACTTACTTACTTCACATATACATATACTTACAGTATATCTGTAGACTCATATGCTTATTTATATTCTATAGGTTAATATAGCTAGCTGTCTCTACTATCTTTGTTAAGACCTCTGAGGACTTATATCCTTGTTGTGTTCTACAATAGTATATATGGACATCAGATAAAGCCCTCAAACATACTTCCAGTCTCAAGTTCAAATTCTAGCTAATATAGATGCTCTACTATATTGATATAGCTGTTTCAGTATTGAAAACAGCAAGTGTAATAGAAAAGTCCTAAAGAAAAATCCTCAAAAGCTGAAACCTGTAAGCTAAGGGGATGCTAAAACCTGTAGGCAAAGGGACTTACATAAATAGTAAGCACCTCCTGCTACCAGAAGTGAGGACAACCTATAATAACATATAAAAAGTCGCCAGGTCAATGATCACAAAATGACATGATATGCTGATAGCTGCCCACCAAATAAGGTGCTATCCAGAGTGATCACAGATCAATGATCCACAATCACCCATCAAACCTTCAAACAAAGAACATTTATATATGACTATTGGAGAAAAACATTCAATCTACTCACTTAGTCAATCCCCCACTGTCACATGAAGCCCATATGACATGCTATGAAAAGTGCCCAGCTGCTAACCAATGAAGAGGGAAGACAAAAACCAGGAGAACAGGTGGCAAAGTAGAAGAAACAAAGGGTTTAGCTAGCCAAGGGCTAAACCTTGCTCCTGGAATGGTCAAGGCTGTGCCAAGAACATATTGGCCAATGCAAAAGGCAAGGTATATAATTACACCATCAGTGGGTCTGTGTATAAAGAAAAAGGTATAAAAAGAGAAGGATTTTGGTGGAAAAGGACAAGCAATCTACTTACCACAGTTCAGAAAAACCTCAGAGAGTGGTTCTCTTAGGCCTACAAGTATTTAGGTGCTTTAGGTTGTAGTTTAATAGAATTTGTGCCTATTCTTCCATATAAGACTGTCTTAACCAGTTTGAACAAAATCATAAACTATATATTAGAATTCTATTCTAAGTGGGTCTTTACATGTAACTAAGTCTATAAACATCCATGAAAGGCAAAGTTTGACTAGATAATCAGATAGACTGATGGCACCAAATTTCTCATTTCACATCAATATATGTATGACATTATAGTGCTAAAATTATAGAAGCACTCATTCCAGGTGTTGGTCTATAAAAGACAGCATTGGAGATTGTATACATACTACTTACTCATTAACCTTGAGTTGATCATTGAATGGCAAGAGTGATGGCATCATATTACTAAGTACTATGAATAACAAGAAGCTGCAAAATTTCTAACAAATCATCAATTATCTTTACAGTGGCCTCACTTTTTTCTGATCAGACTTTGAAAACTAGTAGCCTACTATTTTAGCTAGATGTTTATAAACTTACTTTTGTAATAAAGTATTGTGGAATACCCTTGAAAGGAAGCTAGAATGATCAAGTTGAAAAACAAGGAGTTGCAAAACTTCTGTCAGTGTGTCATGCTGTCAGTTGGATCTCTGCTTCAGTATATGTCCTCACAAAGCTCAAGCTTTAAGGATAACATGGGATTGGGCTAAGATTAAGCTATATACAATGGTGTGCATAACAAGATAGGTACTTATATGATATATAATGAATGATTTATAACTATAATCCGTATTTCAAGATAGTACTACTGTATAATAGTGGTTGGGTCAGGTGGAAGTTGATGTTAGTCAGAACACTCAGGATATTGGGTTTTTCTTGACAATGGAGGCTGGCAACTGCCTCTTCAATGAGTTTATTAACTCTGAAACTGTGAGAGCATTGTTTAAACATGTACCCTAAGGCATAAAGTCTTCACATTTAGTGAAACAAATCAACAAACTAGAAACACATCACAACACATCTGAGTGGACTTTGAATATTGATCAGATGAAATCACAGTGTATCACTCAAACCATGATTTTACCTCTGTACTCTTTCCAATGGCACAAGGTTTCCAGATTTTTCATTTAATATCTCTTCATAATGTGTTGAGTCTTTGACCAACAACTTGAATGAAACTTCAGGCTAGAGGATGAAACCAAAGACAATCTTGATTGAACTTGCAAAGTTTAGCTCAATGATCAAGCAATTACCACACAACACCAGGCTCAATTCACACCAGACTCAAGGTTGAAAGAGTTGTAGTATAATGGTACTTAAGTTAGGAAGGATCAGATATAGCAGTGGCTTGATCCCTCAAACAATTACATTTTGCAACTCCCTATGGTTTCGCATCCCAGTACACATGATAGTAGCAGTAATGGCCATGGCATTGCATGGGAAAGTTGGAAGAAGAGAAAATGAGCCAATATCAGAACGCGTCCCTCCTTGATCAATTTGAAGAGTGTCATCTATAGATAGCTGACCACACAACAGGCTTCTACCTTGGAATATTGGGGAGCCGAGCATTGCTTGGAGTTGTCCTGGTAATAGTCCCATTAGCATTGACAACATAGCCACTGGGAAAGATGAACATGTTGTAACGAGCGATTGGGAGAACTATGAATGCCGGACAGCATGTCTTCATCAAGTAGGACGATTGAATCGTTGCCGAGATGATGAAGACTGACAGATACTGGCCAGGAACACAGCGCCCATGTAACAAGCGCTTGAATCTAAGATGGAAGATAACAACAATATAGGTATCTAGTGATGTGCAGGAGGATGATGATCAAAATCTCCGATTGATTAGCTGTCGATAGATTGTTCATCAGCTCTCGGGATGATCCTGCCAACAAGCTGAGAGCATAATCCAGTAGAGTTGGTGTTAAAAACTCTTCTAAATATCTCCATTTTCTCTGTCAGCTATTCAAGAGCTTTAGACTTGTGCTGCTTCTTGTAGGTCAGGATTTACACATAAAGGACCCGCCTCGTAAGTTTTGCTTTTCCTTGATACCAAGGCAATAAAATCACTCAACACATTGTTTTTCAAGTTATGTCTCCAAGTTCATTGGTGTCGGATTTGATCAACAAACCCGATATGCGAGGTAGACATACCAAAAATGGTTGTGGAAATGCGTCAATCTCTATGACATTGATTCAGTGGCTTTGAAAATCGCTTTGAAACTCGTATGGCATGACTGTAAACAGATATTCCTTAAAAACGTGCATGACCTGACGCGTACGGATGACCATTCAATAGCAGAAGATATACACTACATTTCTGACCCACAGAGATGAAGATGGACAAGGATTGTATACAATCTCACCCTTTCTCCGCTCTTGCTTCCTTGTCATAGAGAAGCGATCCGGACATAAAACAGAGTTTGAGCAGTCGTGAGCCGGGACAGCTTGGCCAAAGTCAATGAAAACGATTTTCCCATTCTGGAGGACGTTGCCTGGATGGACATCGTGGAGATGCCAACCTTGTTTGTGTATGCCATGTAGGGCATGCTTCACTATAGTTCTAAAAGAACATCAATCGGTTAGGGTAGTCGTTGGAAGAGAAGAAAATTTTGTTCATAATTGTTGGTGAATATCCTGTACAGACTGTGACCATTTCGGGTTGAATAAGGTCGACGTGACCGAGTGCAGTCTCGAGCATGAGAGAATTGAGTCCTCGTATCGCGCGAGTTCTCTCCCCGACCCGCTGGCTTTCATCACAAAATCAGCCTTAGTTATGTTGTCAGACCCTGTGATTTGATGGGATATTGAGAAAGTGGGGAGCCTTGTGCGAACAACGCCTGCAAAGAATAATATCCATGCTCAATCTCTTGGGAAGTGCGCTCTTTGGTGACCGCTTCGCCGTACTCCCGCTTCGAATCTTTGGGTAGAGCGAGATATATTTGTTAACTCTCAGAGATATGGCAGAAGTCCCTTAGATTCTACCCAGGCAGCCATAAATAGCGGACCATACGCAGTGGCCCAAACATTCCCTGATAAATTCTCCAGACGATCGGCAGGTGTGTAATTCCAACTCTGCCAATCAATCGTCCATCCGGCTTGGATCCAACAGGATTTGTTGCAGGTATTTGTGGCAGGTATTGCCCTTGCGGGATGCTTTCCGCCGCCTTACAGAGCAGAGGATAATGTACTGTGGGGATCACAATGCAAGGGGCTTAGGCAAAAGTCAAAAAGATAGACGACCTCGTTAAATGGTAACTTCGTAAATTCTTCCTGGGTCATTCCGAGGGCCCTTTGATATCATCAGGATCGGGGAGTGGTGCTTGCACCCCAATGGTTACCACGCAGAGTGTCTCTGATAACATCCAATTTGTGGTGTGAGCAGATGTATACTCAGTAAGAATTGTAGATCAGCCATCCGAGTTGGTATCTTGGTCAGTTGGCGGCCCAACCTGTCTCAACCTGCCTCAACCTGTTGTCTCATCTCCATAAACAAGTAGAACTAACATGCACGGCCACATTCAAAATTGGAGTCTTCCCATTACCCCGTTGAAATTTCAGCCAAGGAACGTAACTATCTGGAATCCACACAAGGTGCGTTTTTCTTCTTCATGTCATCGATTATTTCGGTCATCTTCGCCTTCATTGCTTCCTTATCGATCGTTCTTTCTAGAGTGTAAGTTATCTCACTCACACGTCGCCGATGGCACGGCGCAGTCAAAAACCTCTCCCTTAGAAAACGTATTCATCCTATCAACATACGTTCGAGATCCTCTCAGCGACCTCGGCGTTGGATTGTGTGGAACACTGACCATTATAGCTTCTTGCCACTTTTTCCGTATTCGTTTTATCCGGACACCTCAAGCATGTATTCCGAAGCATGGTAACCTACATACGCCTCGGCTCGTACGGATGTTTTGTTCTTGCTCGGAACACGTGTCTCCGCGTACCTGAGTCGGACTAATGACCGGGCTTCGGCATCAATACGCGCAACTTGATTATGGATATTCCTTTTGTATTTTGTTGTGCGAGTTCTAAAAGTGGCCATGACGGGAGTTGAATGTTGCACAAACTGCCTCCTATGAATAATTTCGAAGTCATCAATGGCTTTGCGAATCGGGATGTTCGTCTCCGAGCTATAATTGAGAAAAAGATGGTTGAGGTGCAACTATAACCATAGTCGTTCGCACACTTAAGTCTTACTTCTTCGGCTGCTTTAAAGGACACCGGGAGGAAATCAATCACAAATGCAGAAACTCTGGACGTACGTTTTGTTGCCGGGGCCTGATCCATAGACTGCAGATTCGGAACATAATGCTGTGATGTATCGTCTCAATCGATGAACACGAGCTCGAGCGCTAGACACCTTGGAAAAATCATCATATTGGAGGGTCCTGAAATCACCGCGCCCTTTCGATGGTTGGAGACGCATCATCGCCTGATGCCTGCCGCTTGCGAATCCAGATTGAAATTTGTTCTGCATGTTCTGCACTGATGTTGTATCTCGCAGCCGCAGTCAGACGCCCGAGTGAGAATGTTCACAGTGTACAAGTCATTTGGCGAACCTTAACTTCTTGGCGCAATATATCCGCACAGATGGAGGTGGATCATTGAGGCTTCTTGGAAATTCCTAGACACTTGAATGTATGCAGGATGTAGCTCTGTGATTGAAGTAAAAGGATCTTGAGTAATTCTTCTTCTTTCTCGCTGACTGATTAGTAACCGTCAAGGGTGTCTTCTTCGATAACTCAAAGTATGATTTCAGTACTTCTGCGTGTAACTGTATTGCCCACGCTCGAGATCTGTCAACCCCCAGGGCGTCTCAATACTTCGGGCAGAAACCTCTCGTCATTCGGCATTGGATGATGGATGTTACCCTTTTGCCCATCATGTTTGATTTTAGCGTGCTTCGAGACATCCCATCTGGAGATTCCAGGCGGGTTTATAATCACACACACACTTACACTGACAATGCGGTGCTAGACACCTTTGAAATTGTGGTTATATAACCGGCCCATGAACGCACCAGCTCGGCAAATGGGTAATAATATTATTGCTGGCCGGCGGGCACAGATTTACTGGCATATGTCCATCATGGCTCGCTAGAGTCCTCGGAACAACTATAAATGGCGCACAACGGGTACACTCTCTGTACCCATATAAATGTATTTGCAACTGGAGACTAAATGGGTGCCGATCAGAGACACCGAAACAATCTCCGGTACGTAGATTTAGACCGGGAGGTAAACCAAAGGAAGGTAAACACCTTATGGCTTGCTTATGGCTTATGAATGCACCCTGAACTGACTTTAGGCAGAACCTTGTTCCATGTCAGTACTTCTCAGTTAAGCTGGCAAGAGCCTCCAAACAAATTATGTACAAATTTTATGCTTGAAAGTCTGAATTTGATTCAATCGTCACAATCGCGTGTTTGATCGGAGCTCTGCAAGTGCGTTCCCATCCGCGTCATGTGACGTTGAAAATGAATGAAAGAATGAATTCTGTTTATACCGCCGGCAAGCCACAATACAGGGCTAAGAGGCGGGGTTAAAGTAAGGTATCAACTCTACATCAATGATAGGTATCGGTATGCGTTGTAGTTGTATCGGCGTCAATAAATTGTTGGGTATTAGAACTCTCTTCGCAGAATCTCCCGTGGCTTTTGTCTGGCGCGGTCACATCATGTGACGTTGAGGTTAGCGCTTTAAACCGGTCCGGTGTTCGAAATAAAGCCGAACTGAAAACTTGTCAAAAAAAATAGTTGATGTTGATGAGCCACTGTCTTGGGAGCCATTTCAACGTTTCAATGGACAACAGCCCGTACAGACAACCCCTTGACTTCGGAATGTACGGAACAGAATAATCAACACCCACTTGCGGCCAGAATAGTTCAAGTCACATCAAGGTTGTAAATTGTTCGTCTTTGGCTCCCTGGATCCCAATTTGTACTGCGCCGGTTGTAGATGGTCACTCACAGTCTCGAACTGGATATCTGAATCTTGAAGATGAGTCCTACGTATTACAATTATCATTGACCGGTCAAGTTACCGGTATCTCCCTTGAGCGTGTAATACCGCCGTCTTGAGTGAAAACCGGCCAACTACTGGCCATACTTATTTTTATTTTGTGGAGGCCGGTGGTTTAGAAAAGCCACAAGCTGAGTGTTATATAACTCCAACCCATTCTCGGATCCATAAACAACGTCTCAGCTTGCCACGTCGCCTACCCCCCACCTCGTCAATATGCCTGTCCATCTGCCTGATGCACACAAGTATCATCCAGCAGTGAGTTGTCACCACTGACGCTGTCGTTTTCTCTAATAATTTTCCGTGTCACCATCCAGCTAGAAGAACAGATCATTGCAGTAGTGAAGCAGCATGATCACAAAAAAGGTTGCGACTATCTCGATATTACTAGTGGGATTAATGAAGGGATTGATTCTGTGAGTTGTCGAGATGTCTCCATCTTCCCCGACCACGCCTGATAGGCTTTGTAGACTTACTGGAAAGATGGCTACAAAATTCGAGATCGATCTGGGCAGGAAGTTCTCTGCTGTCCAGGCCTGCTCTATCCTCGAACTCTAACTGCTCCCGAAGTGTGGTCGCACATTGCGAAGCGTCTCGCGGCATATGTATTTCTCACCCCGACCGCTTGGCACCCTGAGCCCAATGCCGAGACGGACGAAGACCAACGCAGAGTCCGCGTGTCCCCACAGGCATATAAAATGGAACTTAACGAGAAAGCGGTGAAAATCGAAGATCAGGAAAATAAGGAGGAGCATTGTGCAATGTGCGCTGATCGGCGCAGGTACTGGGCGGTCTCCCCACCCGTATTCCTGTCCAGGAACTCGCGGAGGTGGCATATCCATGTTGATTGCTTACAGCATTTCCTGCCACGACGACAATTTGGGCTCAAGCCTGTTGAAAACGTTGATTTCGTCTGACCCCATTTACGTCACGAATGGAATTCAACGACGCTGTGTATTATAATGTACGGTATACTCATCATGTAATCTAGCATTTTATATTTATAAAAATTATCACGTAGACATGAGAACCTGCACACCAAGTAAATGCTTTAGTCTAGTTTATTAATTCTACCTACCACAAGAGTTCTATTTTTTCTATCCTTGGTGTCGACGGGACGGGCCCTTTTCGAAGTACGAGGCACACATTGCCTATCAGTTCTCCTGCAATGGCTATGAAGTTACATACCATCAGCTTCAAAGAGCTTACAACGAGAAATCGGAAATGCATACTTGCAAGGCTGGTCCTCACTCCCTTCCTGCGGGCGTTTGCAAGCCACCTTGTCTCGATGACATGCAACACAAGCCGGAACTCTCGACTTTTGTTGAAGAGTCGACCTGCTTCCTCTGTGTGAATGAGCCAAAGGAGAAAAATCAGACTCAGCCGGGTCAGCAGAAATACTCGAGGGTCCAGCAAAGTTTTCGTTAGACTCAGCCGGGTCATTAGAGATAGTCGAGGGCGTATTCAAGTTTTCGGACAAGTCTTGACTTCCTCCGTGTGCATGTGTAGAAGAAATCAACGAGTTCATGGGAATACTCGAAGGCCCAGCCGGGAAATTTGCAAAGAGGTTAGGCTGATGCTGGGTATGACTGCTTGGTAATCCGGACAAAGTAGGACCAGCTGGTCCAAAGTGTATATCGTTGGGGACGCGCAAGCTCGCCCGGCCCAGAGATCTGATTTCTACATCACTGTGTGTTCATTCAAGAAACTGAGTAGACGTGACTTACCTTCGAGGGTTTGCTCTATATGGATACACCAAAGGAGAAAAACAAGACTGAGCCAGGCCATTAGAGATATTCGAGGGCCTAACCAAATTTTCGTCAGATTGAGCCGCTACATTAGAGATACTTGGGGGCCAAGCCAAGTTTTCGGACAAGTTTTGACTTCCTCTGGGTGCGAAAGAAATCGACGAGTTCATGGTATTGGAGAAGAGGCTGGGCTGATGCTCGGTATGACTGCTTGGCAACGAACCGAATAAATTAAGGTCAGCTGGCGCAAAGTGTGTATTGTCGGGAGCTCGCCAGCTCGCTTGGCCCAGGGATCTGATTCCCCTGCATCAATGTTGTCTGTTTCAGAAACTGCGCAGACTGACTTACGTTTGAGAGTTGGAAAGCGAGAGACACGTGAGATCACGTCGAGCTTCCTGGGAGGAATTTAGAAATTCAAGGTACGATGAGAGCTGGAGTGCTCCGGTTTGAGCACGCTGTATTGACGAAGCAGGTCGAGCCAGAGTAGGTCATATTCCGATTGAAGACGATACGAAGCTAGCCAACTCCTGGGATGAATGGGTCAGGAATAGGAAAAAGACCAAGTGTCACCGAGCTCACATTCGCATCAGAAGACATACTCTGTTCTGTTCCAGCATACCCGTGATGGAAGTAGCTTGAGTATTGTAGATGATGAATATCGTTCGTGACATAGCTTTCCTCGTTGATCCAGCGAGGCTGAGCGGGTATATCAACAAGCTGAGCAGGTATATCAGCAGGCTTAGCGGGTATATCAACAGGCTTAGCGGGTATATCAGCAGGCTTAGCGGGTATCGATTCATTGTCATTTATGTTGTGAATCGGCTGAATTGTCGACGATGACCACGATTTGATACGAGGATGCATGGAGGTAAGGATTTCCCCACCTTGCATTGACTCAAGTACCAGCTTTCGGGGATATGGGCTGAAAGAAGAAGACATACCTCTAGTGCGGAAGAGTTTTCTTGTTGATAACCGCTCGACGGTTCCAGGGATGCAAACGACTCATCCTGCGAGGTAGAAGGAACTTGCGAATAGCTCTGCTCTGCTTTTTGGAAGCCGCTCAACGACTCCGGAGATGCAAACGGCTCGTCCGGCAAGGTAAAAGGAGCTTGCAGGTAGCTCTGCTCCAGCATGTGGTGTGATACATAATTATCGAAGCATTGGGTTCTGAACAATGATGTTGGTGCCGGCATGGCATGCATCTGTGAATGTGTATGGCCAGAAGAAGTCTCCGGCGCCTGAGTCGCGAGACAACGATGACTAGCATACAAGCCGCGCGTGTCATTGATCTCTTCCATCGAGGAGGGGGTATAGACGCCAGGACGGATTCTACATCGCGTTGATTGAAGGAGCCATTTATATACTTTTCCGGCTTTCACAGTGGGGCCTCCTTGACTATGGTCAAGTCAGTCCAGGAAGAAGCGACAGATGGACCTACAAAAAAACGGCCCTTATTTAGTCACAATGCATCAGATGCATCAGGTGATAGGTGATATGATACTTGAATAAATTCTGTGTCGTGAACGACTGATCAACAACTGGGCAAGAGCAAACAAAACATCTAATTGGCAGCCTTATATTACTTGTATCATAACCTGGGATGATGACACATACTAGCATAGGGTCGATGAGTCGTCGTATCAGTTAGCAGAGCCTCGAGAACAAAAGAGAAGAAGAAAAGGGCTCAAAGGAGTTGAGAACAGAGTCCCGCAACGCGTGTCAGCTTGAGTTAGAACCCTAACCCGAAACTTTCCCGTGTCTCCTTACTCTCGGCACCAAAATTGTTGTCCTACACTATCACTATTCTGAGGTCTACGAAGTAGCCGAGGCTTTCTTCCTTAATCCCCCCCCAAATTTTGTCTTCAAAATTTGTTGCCATGTGACTTGACATGTGATGTATAGCCAACAATATCGTTGGAGGTTGTCTTCAATTTTTGCTGGATTCCAGTTACCTTTTCAATGTACATACAATGTATAGTTGACAATGTAGCTGGAGGTTGTCTTCAATTTTTGCTACATTCCAGTATTGTTCCCAATGTACATGTGATATGTATCTGATGATATAGACAGAGATTGTCTTCAATTTTTGCTGCAATCTAGTTATGTTCTTAATGTACATGTGATATGTATCCAAAAATATAGCCAAAGCTTGTCTTTATATTTCACTCCCTTCTGGTTACTTTCCCACCAATTAGTTTTCAGCTTTTTCTCTTTTTTCTTTTCTTTTCTTTTTTTTCTTTCTTTTGAATTTTTATTTTCTATTGTTATTGTTATTGCTTTTATTTTATTTTTATTTTTGAATATATTCTCACAGAAACATAGTATATAGTAGTAGGTGTACCATCTTTTTAACAACTTCACAAGGCAATGACAACATTATACTTGAAAGTTCTTAATATTCAGAAATTACTGCAGTTGAATGATTAAAATTGCTTGATAAGCCAATGATTAGCTTGTCTATGCTAAGCAAATCCAAAGTTATATACCATGCTCTGTAATCTTTTGCTGGAGTGGCTGATTTAGTAATCATGATTATATTAATATTATATATGAACTATACTTATATTTTAAACAAATACCAAGACTCTTATTTTCAAGGCTATGAAATATTATATTTGTTATGCTTATATTTTTGTCTTCTTTACTGAATTTTTACATATTTTTTTACATTAAAAAAAATTATTTTTTTATTCTATCACTGATATATTCTCATTTCAGTGCAGTTTTGCCATTAGCATGTACAGCATAGCTGTGTTTGTTTTGTTTATATAACAGCATTTCAGACTTCTATCAAAGTAGTGTAGAAAAAAAAAGAAAACAATAGTTTTTATTGTAATTTTTATATATACATTAGTTCTATCATGTCCAAGTAGACTTTGGACCTGCTATATGCTGCAATAGTTCATTCTTCAAATCATCTGTATATATAATAGGTACATACTACAAATAGAGTCAATTGTGTATAGACTAAGAATTATCTGTGTATATAATAAATTTTACCTTTGTATAAGTTATAAATTATTGCTGTACTACTTTTTAGAAGATAAATTCTGACCTGAACTATTTTGTAAGACACAAATTACTTTCTGCTAGGCCAATCACCCAATCTATCTGTAATTTTATTTGCAATTTTATTAAACATATCACACATTTATTTCAATACTTTTCTTATCTGCCCCACATTATCTACTTGAGCTCAATGATAGCATTAGCTGCAAATGATTCACCCTTTGACCTACCTAAAATCTCATCTACCACTAAGATTATGGAAGTAAGATTAGTTAACAATAGAAGCAATCCTATAATATATTCAGTTAGAAAGATTGCATTGTCTTGTAATAAATACATTTTGGATAAAAACAACAGCAAGTACTCCAAATAAGCCTATATTATAGAATTAAAACTATTAATGGTACAGCTCTAAGACTATATTTTTAATCCACCTTTTTCTCTACATACTATATATAAACTAAGGGCCTATTGAGCATAGAACTCTAATAAATGCTTAGCTTGTTCTTTTTAGAAGTATGCAATATCTATATTGATGTGAGCATAGAACTCCAACAAATGCTTAGCTTGTTCTTTTTAGAAGCATGCAATATCTATATTGATGCAAAATTAAAGTCAAACTATTGACCTAAAGTGTGTAAACTTAGCTAAATGTATTTGTGTAATGTTTCTATTACAAGTTATACAGCTTATGATTTATATATCATAACATAAAACTAGTTGATTATGTCTACAAAGTATGAATTAAGGCACTACCTTACACAAGTAAAAATAAAATATTTATATAGTATCAAGTAATACTATAAACTATAATAATAAATAATGTCTAATTATATATATAAATATATAAAAGAGTAAAAGCAGTGACTACTCTGTTACATATCCCTCTGTTGAGTCTGTCAATAGACTCACAAATGCATGCACAAAGGAGTAAGGGGGTGAAATATAGTATCTTACCATAGAAGCTGCTGTAAGGTTCTAACATAGGACTCTGAGGGTGATATGAGTATAGGACATTTAGATTCTATGTTCCAAGTACTGAGCTGAATATTGTCTATGCACAGGGCCCAGTCCTATGTAGAAAGATAGCAAAAGGTGGTAAGCCTGTTTAGTCATTCAAAATAACAACATGAACTATAATAGTAGTTCATTATAATTGTTCATCCATTTGCAAAGCTATAGCTTTGTCACTGCTAATGATATCTGCCTAGTACTCTAATACAGTATTAGCTATAGCTGAGGAGCCACTTGTTCCAGCTTTGGGTGTAATAAGGGTAGTAATATTAGTCAGTATAGTTGCACTTGAAGGACTAGAGACAATAATAGAGGTCATTGCTGGGCTAGGATTGACAGGCTCAAGAGGCTTATCAGATGGGTCCAGTTCTATAGACTTATCTATAGGAGTGTCCTGTGGGAATATACTAGAACTTATAGATAGAGCCAGAGTAAATCCTATTAATAACAATGAAGGCTCTGTCTTGGGCATTAGTGTTGCTGCTGCTAGTGCCTCTGATTCAGCCAAAGCAATATCCACCACTTCTACAGAACACTGCAGAAGGTGAGTAAATATGGGCAACTCCCCATAGTATAGCCATAGCCATTTGACTACATATAAGGAGAAGTGGCTCCAGCACTCTTGAATTTAGAGGAGCACTCTGAAGTGCTTCTGAATGTTGTTAATGGGTATGTACTACTCATTATAACCTATTAGATGTAAGAGTTCTCCAATGGCATAGATTTGACAATAGTGCTTATTGCCAACTCTCATGAAAAGGTTCATATACATAAGGCTTCCTGATCAGTAGTAATCTAAGAAGTATATGCCATAGGTATATGCATGATTCACTCAAACCAGAGATACATAGTTCATAAGGAGGTGACAAATTACCTCCATTTTACTGAGGTTATTAATTTTTATAGGCAACACTTGGAGCCTATATAGTATGAAGATGTAGGGTCTGAACAGATTAAAGTCCTCTATATATTTGCAATAGCTATCAACTGCATCCTAATAGAGATAAAGTTGAGCTACTACTATAGCAAACAGCCACATATAGGCTGTTTGTACATAAGGTGAGGTTGGGACAAGAGCTCAACATAGAATGTAGCCAAAGACTAAATGTTGATCTATATGCAAGCAATGATACATTGATGGCCATGCCAGAATACAGGTTCTAGGAACCTGAGTGGCTATGGTATATGATATACTGCACCCATGCATCAATGTTGAAATGTTAGTTGATTAGGACTTGATCAAGTCTTACTCCTCAAATATTATCATTGTTTCAGCTATGTATGGCTAACATCCTAGAAGGTAAGGAGACCAATTACTAATGAAGGTCCTTTTTAGCAGAGAAATGGCTATCTCTTCAGAGTCAACTTCAGAACATGCTGCATAGTGTGGTCCAGCTAGTTAGTTACAGTATAATGAAAGATCCAATGGAACTCCTAAAGAAGGAGAGCAGCATACACTCTCTCCTATATAGTGATATGCAAGTTAGACTTACTGATGATATTGGAGTATCAGTTACATCTACTTTAAGTTCATTCTTCTAGAGACTCATCAATAGAGTTGTTTATATCATGAAAATAAATGTCTAATCTCTACTATTTTAGTAAAATAGGTAAAGAGCATCTTATTTTCCATAAAGACTGAATTAATCAATAATGACTAATAGTAATTGGAGTATAGCATACCTTGGAAGTCATTGTAGCATTTGTAGCACCCTCATATCTAGATGTTTTCCTAGCTGTTTGGAAGGTGGCTGGCCACTGTATCATTGAGATGCTTGAAGTCTGTCTTAGCCTTCTTAGCATCAATAGCCAACAGCCATTTGGCATTAGTATTATATACTTTCTTGCAACAATGCTCTATGGGATTATCATCCAAGTCACTGTCCAAGATACAACACTTGGACACTGTGACATTATCTTTATAATCAGTTCCTGAGTCAAAGATAGCTGCTTCACCTGCAGCTCCTTAGAAAGATTAGCTTGGGGTGATAAAGAACTCTTTATTATGCAGATCCCACTGAATAAAGGAAATGTACTCTTGAGACAGAGCTTGAGGCATTGTATAGGTTCTTAGTTTAAGGACTTTGATAGTTCTTGCCACTAATTCCTACAGCACATTCATGGAATAGGCAATTAAAGTGGCAACAACCTCCAGATTGTCTGCTAATACCTTTATCTGGGCTGGCATTGTGAAGCTAGCCTTACTAGGAGCTAGCCATAATGGCATAGCTTTGGCCTATACTGACCTAGAGGGAAGTTAGAGTGTACATCTATTATCTGGTCCTTGCTAGCAGACACAACATTATTATAGAATATGAGTGGTGCCTTCTGGATTAATAGTCCCTCCAAAGTCTCTAAAAGCTCTGTACAAGCCTTCTTTGTCTTCAAAGAGTGAAGAAGAGACATTATCCTTTTCTTTAAAGTTGACTGAAAGAGGTTCATATAGGCCTCATCCCTCTGATTTTACACTATATTAAGTTCATTAAGAACTTGAGCTAGTACTAGCTACACTATGGAATTATTAAGAATGTTGGTGCTGATATCCTCTGGCACACTAGTATTGTGCAACCACTGGAGCAGCTGAGCAATCTGCTCACTAGCTATAGTCAATAGCTTAAGCTTCTTTACTTTTCCCCTATCCTTCTTCTTGGCCAAGAAGCATTGCTTGACTGTCTTCCAGGTAGGTGACAAGGAGGACTCAGTCTCTGTTGCTGATATAGATGATAACCTCTTAGTCATTGCTCATTATTTTCCTTTTACCTTTAGGGTAACTATTAGTCATCCTGCCACACCTGCTAACAAATGATAGAGTATCTTATGGATGTGCTATGGTGGGAAGTGGTAGATATACTTTCTACAGAGGAGCCAACATACCTATCATTGTAGTAATGGATTCTAGACCCTTCTCATCCACCTCTATTATATCAGGGTAGTTAGTAACAGAGACTAAAATTCCTACTTATGTTGATATTATGGCAGGTCATCACTGACTTACCATACCTATACTGTAGAGGGGCCAATATGTCCATTATCACTATAATAAACTCTGGTCCTTCCTTATCTATCTCCATTATATTGGAGTGATTAGTAGCAGAAACTAAAATCTCTACTTATAATGACACTATAATAGATTGTTGCTGATCTGCCATACCCATTGCTCAGCTAGGTCCAGCTACTGATAGTGGGGCCATAGAATATTGTGGCACCACATACTGTTGAAACTCCTGTGACTATACAGCTTGTAAGGCTATAAGTCATCTAAAGTTTGCTACTGGGAACACCCTCAGCCTCTTATATTCTCAACTCAATCCACTATGCTACAGGAGATCACTGTATCCCTACCCTAGTAACTGTTGCATTGTTACAGTGTAATTTGAAGAGGCTATATCTATTGGCCCCCCCATAGGTCTTACCTCTACAGGCTTTATGTCCTATTGAGCCATTCTCCTTACAGTTAGAGGTAGTATGTTCCTAGACAGTAGCCCTGCATTGAACACTTCTATCATGAAGAGAATCCTACCCTCTACTACTCCTTCCCACCTTGAGCTCTGCCTTTAGCTTAAAGTATACTCCAGTAGCCCTGTATTTGCCTTTCTGGGTTTCTTCTTGTTGTTGCTCATTGGGCAGTTTAGCTCTCTATATAAAGTTAGCACATTATACCAATGTAGTAGAAAGAGACAAAGTTGCATCAACTTAGTAACTAGTCAAAAAACTTGGCTAATGTAATATGTAATAGTTGCTATACTAAGGGCCCTTCTATTTCCTATACTAAGTCATTCTGACTTCAACCTTCTGATTGACTATATAAGGCATTGAATATCTTGCAGTTCTAGGTAGCAATTGAGGACCTTCAGGTCCTTATATGTCAAGAAATACTTCTAAGTAGTATCTCTAAGACTCCATCAAACCTCAAACTTAAGGTTTGATCTCTTCCACCAATGATCTACAAGGTCATCAACAAACTATTTTTAGTTGTTGAGCATGTCAAAGTCATATGTCTCTAACATTGCTCTGTTTGGGGATAGCACATTATTGCTGACCCAATATAGTTGCAACAGTAATATATAGAACTTGGGATAAATGCTTCATTCCAGATGTGCCAAAAGCAGTTCTAAAACATAATTGGAGGTCTCATTAAAGGCTTCCAAAATTCTATATAGCTCAACCCACTTAGAGAAGAGCTTTCTAGCCCTGTCTCCTAGAAGTTTGAGGTTCCTCATTGAAAGATACATCAATACATGTTTCATCAACTTGGGATCTAGTCTACAATACAAATTTGTAGCATATGTCTGAAAGATACATGCCATAATGATTACATCATGTACAGCCACTAAGTTTTTCAGAGCTTGGTGAGCAAACTGCTTGATCCTCTTAAGGATCACTGAATCTAACTAGATCTTGCACAATATTAATAGCATATAGCTACTATTCAATTCAAACAGTATATACTTCATCATTTTTGATATACTTGTATTGATTGCAAACTTGGTTAGGTCTATACAGCCTAACCAATCCTCTAATGAGAGTACATAATAGTGTACAAGATTTGGCCAATATTTCTATTAGCATACTCAGTCTGTCTATCTGTTTGTAAATGGAAGGATGTTAATATTAGGAGCTATATTCCTAATAACTTATGTAGTTCATACTACCATTTTGACATGAACTTTGGATTGCAGTTGCTAATGATTAAGCTTGGAAGACTGTGCAGTCTCATAATCTCTCTCATGTAAATCCAGGACAGCTATAATACTGTCATAGTAGTGTACACTGGTATTAGATACACTATGCTTATCATGTGATATATAACTACTCATAAGTAGTTATTCCCCTTAGACTTAAAGAAGGAATTAATAAAGTCTATTCCAATTAAGTTCTAAGCTTTCATTAGAATAGGCAGAGAATGTAATTTTTCCAAAGGGAGCTGATTGCTCCCTTTTGCTTGCTAGTGCCATTGGCATGTCACACAGAATGCTTACATGTCTGCAGCTACCATAGGCCACCAATACTATTGATAAATGTATTCCATTATTTATTGGTTGCAAAAGTGTCCAACAATATAATAAACTTAGTTCACCAGAGCAGTAACTATGTTCTAATCTTAGGATATATACAATACCTTGTAGTCTATGAGGTTAGTTATCTACAGGAGTCCATTCTTTTGCTAGAAGGCCTTATAGTCCTTTGGCCAAGTTAATACTTCTACAAAGAGTTTGTTTTTACTATATAGTGTCCAGACTTTATAGAGGAACTCTCCCTCTGACTGATCCTTTGGTTGGGACCAATTGGCCATTCTAAGGATGGCCTTACTTAGAGTCATGTCATCTAAGCACCTTGGAGTCAATGACTCTAGTTGAAACTTTGCAAGTAAGTTGCCAACATCATCAACAAGTACCTATACTTTCATATTACAATTTTTATGACAATTGTGTACTAGCCAACTCTTGTGGCTTTGTCTGTTATGGAGAGTGAAAATCTAAGCTAGTTGGGCCTGCATTGTATGCAGGCATACTGAGGGCAAATCATCCCTCTCTGAATCAATTTATACATCTGCATGTACATAGTTATAGATATAATATATATCTTAGGGAGAGTCACTTTCAAAGTAGTGAAATAAGTAGTTTGCTACCTTGTTGAGTTCTTCTTTGACATAGGTGATGTCAAAGTTAAACCTTGATATATAATCTATTCATTATCATTGATGTGGCAACAAGTTTTATTGAGTTTTGAAAAACTCAAGTGTTTTATAGTTTATGATTACATGGATTTGATATCCTAAAAGCTTATCTTTCTACTTCAAGAGGGCTTCTAGGATAGCCAATGTCTCTAGTTTGTGCATGGCATAGTTCTGCTGAATATTAGTGAACTTCTTGAACATGAACTTAACTAGCCAATACTTCTGCCAACTTGATCCTTGGCCATACATTGCCCTGACATCTATCTACAAAGCATTGCATATCAGCTAGATAAGGTCCTTCTATCAGGAATCAATTAGCTATATAACTGATGTTTTTATATAGATCTGCTTAATTATGTTAAAACACTGCTAGTGAATAGGGCACCAGTAAAATAGTGACCTATTCTGTATTATAGCCATTAATGGCTCTATATATGCTGAAATATTGGGCAAGAAATTCCTAATATAGTTTATCAAGCCCACAAACTATTAGATATTATTATAGGTTCTAGAAGTATACTACTCCTGAATTCAATTCAACTTATCTATGTCAAAGTGAATACTCTGCAAATCAATAACATAGTTAAGACACTTGACATGCTTGATATACAGCTCACAATTTTCTATTTAAAGTAGAGTTTGTTCTTGCATAGTTTTTCAAAGACTACTCTAAGATACTTTTTATGCTCCTCAATTATATCTGAGAAGATGAAAATATTATCTAGATACATATGCATCTATTTCTCAATAATGTTCAAAAAAATAAATGTTATTAGATATTAGAATGTTGTCAGTATATTACAGTTGCCAATTTGTCTAATATTACTGCAATATGTACCAGTAATAGTTATAAATGTAGTTTTAGGTACATCTGATATATATATCCTCACCTGTTTATATACATTAGTAAGGTCAATTTTTAACCTTATAGGAGCATAGGCAACATTCTCTTAAATGACTTCCTAATTGAGTAAGGACATTATGTTTTTAACTATATTATTATTGCATTAACATACATTTAGTGCTATCTGCAAAAACTCATTCTTCTTAGGTATTGAGCACAGTGATTTAAAATGAGAACAATAATCCATTGAGCAGAGGACCAAAGCCTTTATATACTACAGAGTCTGTATGTACTAGAATATTCTACTAACTACTACTAAGTCCTTATCTGTACTTTTAAGTCAGTATGAGTCAATAAGAAAGGAAAGTGAAAAACTAAAGAAGGTAAGAAAAGGATCTGGAGTGAGCAAGAATAATCTCAACACTCCCCTTTTCTTGTAGCTTGAATAATCCCAATCTTGTGTATAAAGTTTTGGTATTAGGGATAAGATAGGCCTTTGGTGAACAAGTTTGTGAGATTGAGCAGAGTCTGAATGTAAGTTATATCTATGATGCCTCAAGAAATTAAATCCTGGAGAAAATGGTAACTCAAGTCAATGTGCTTAGTTCTTATATAAAATTCTAGATGGTATGTGATAGTAATGGCAGCCTAGTTGTTACAGAAGATGGTGGATGTGCTGGAGTGATGAATATTAAGTTCTTTGAAGAGGTGCCAATCCCAGAAGACTTGTTTCACTATATGGGTAGCTGTTATATATTTTGCTTTAGCTGTGGAAAGAGTGACAATGTTCTACTTCTTGAAACTCCAAGAAACCAGCAATAGTGACAATATGTCTGCTCACAGACTTATGATTGGGGTTGTTGGCTCAGTTGGAGTCTATGTAGACTTGTAGATCTTCATTAAGGTTGTTGTGTCTATCATAGATGAGAAATAGGTCTTGGGTACCCTTAAGGTATCTGAATATGTATTTAATAGCAGTCTAGTGGACAAGCTTAGGGTGCAAAGTGTACTGACCCAGTTTTACAACTGCAAAATAGATATTTGAATATATACTATATACAAAGTAGTTTAGAGCACCTATTATGGCAGTGTAACTGAGCAAGAAACAAGACTCAGGCTTTCTCTACTTGTTTGCTTTGTCTTCTTTGTCTAAGTTGATGTTGGAATCAAGAGGAGTCAAGACAGAGTTTACATTCTTCAGTCTATAGTATTGAAGTAGTACTTCAATGTAATGAGACTATGAAAGAGAAATGAAGTGGTCATCCTAGTAGAAACAGATGCCTAAGACAAGTGAGGGTTGTCTGAGAGTCTTAATCTCAAAATACCTTTGAAGTTCCACCTCTATGCTGTCATTTAAGGCATCAGTAGTTGAGGCAATAACTATATTGTTTACTCAGACTAAGAAAATTGTGAAGTTGTCATTTTCATGATAGAGGTAGCAGCAGTAGTTGGATTTCAATCAGATGAAGCCCAGACCTTCAAGCTTCAAGTTGAGCTTGTAGTTCTAAATGTTTCCAACCTGTTTGAGGCTATAAAGGGAATGTTTGAGAATACAAATACATTCCATGCTGTTGTCATAACCTAGGGGCTAGTATATGTAGATTTGCTTCTTCAGAGAGCTATGTAAGTATACTCCCTTAATATCAAGCTGTCTGAGCTTGAGATTTTATACAACTGAGATAGCAAAGATAGTTTGGAGAGTATCTATACACATTACTAGCAAGAATGTCCCAAAATGCTCATAGTCCTATCCTGATTGCTGCAAATGGCCTTGAGCAATGAGCTATGCCTTGTACTTTGCAATGTTACCATGTTTGTTTTGTTTAACTGAGAAAACCCATCTGCAACCAACAACTTATTGTCTCTCAGATAGGTCTCCAAGCTCCTAAGTGCTTATGGCACTCAGGGTGGCCATTACTTTGTCTGCAGCAGCCTTCCATAGTGGCCAATCATTGTGCCTCTTTACTTCATCCAAGGTTCTAGATAAGTTAGTGTCTTGGATGCTTGAAAGGAAGCTAACCTCATCTATTACTTCAATACTGAGTGTGTCAATAGCTAGTGTCAATTTCTCTCTCATTCTGAACTTTGGCTTTAAGGACTCAGGCTGCTGAGCAATAGAAGAAAGGTTGGGCATGTATTGGAGTCATTCTAGGGTACCTTGGGCATTCAGGTTGTTGGCCTTGAGGTAATCAATTGGAGTCATCCTAGAACAAAGTGTTTGTTGTTCTGAGTTGCTAGTCTGCTCCTAGGTGCTCTAATAAGTGTCAAGGGCCTTCTACTCAGACTTTGGAGGTGGTTTCAAGGATTGTGAGAATAAATCATCCTTATACTCCCCCTTAGACCACATACCTAGCACTTCTACTATCTTTAGTTTGTGAAACTTGTCATTTTCATTAAACTTGAAGTTCTATGAGACCTTAATGCTACATCTTTCAGGGTCATAGTACTTGATGGCTTTCAAGCTGTCAATGAAATCTATGAGCTTCATTTTCTTTGACTTAGATACAAGTTTCAAGTAATTCCAAGACTTGTCAAGTACCCAGACATCTGAGCCAAATTCCCTAAGATGGGAGACATTCAGCTTTGTTCTAAACCAAGCTTTGTAGAGGGTCTTGTCATTTAAGGCTTATGTAGGTGCTTAGTTGTATAGGTAGGCAGTATATATGACTGCTTCATCCTATAGAAAAGCTAGTAGCTTATGGACAAGTAGTATAGCTCTTGCAAGCTTTAAGAGAGTGCAATTAAATTGTTTTGCAACTCCCATTTGTTGAGAAAAATAGGAAGCTGAGGCCTTGATGATAATGCCTTCCTCCCTCACAAGAGCTTTGAGTCTTATTTCAATGAGCTCTTTGCTGTTGTCAAAGTGTATATATTTGATAATGTAGCCCTGCTTCTTCAACATAGCCATATACACCTTAATCCAGTCAAAGGCTTCTGTTTTGTCTTTAAAACTACAGAAATGAAGCAAGTAGCATTGTCAGTGAAGGATACATAGTACCTGTACCTTCCAACTGACTGCTTCAGTGTGGGACCCCATATATCCCCTATAAAACACTCCTCTAGCATCTGTGAGTAATGTTCAGCTTCTTTGAGAAAAGGTCTATAAGCTTGTTTAGCCTGGATATAATAATTGCAAGAGCATGATAAGATAAATGATTGATCAATTTCCAGCCCATCAATTAGACCCTCTTAATATAGCCCTTCAAGAGCTGAAATTGAGATATGGCTATATATCCAGTGGAGTTGGTCTCAGATGAGTTTGCAGGGTGCTGCCAAATGTACTTACTCCCTTGGGAGCTCTGCCTCTGCCTTCAGCTAGTAAAGCTCATCCATGGGCTCTCCAACTCCAATGACATTGCCTAACCTATCCTTCATAATAACCTTTCCACTACCATACTCAGAAGTGCCTTCTACTTTATCTAAGTAGATCACAAAGAGGAAACAGTTGGGTGCATCAGGGATATAGAGCACATTAGTCAGCTGATGGTGAATCAATCTCCCATTTATGTCAAAATTGACTACCACTATCCCATACCCAACTGCAACTACTGGTGTTGATTCTACTCTGTCAACTGTAGTATTCTTAAGTGGGATATAATTGACAAAGGCTTCCTTGATTGGGCAGATATGAGATGTAGTGCCTAAATCATGGTACTAGTCATACTTGGAAGAATATCTAATTAGAAAGGCTCTATAGACTAGGTAGCATATATTATTGAGGGTATTATTAACCTTGAAGGTGTTGTAGGCTTGGTTTGGGCCTCATATACCTCTCAGGCCTTGTCTTTCACATCCTTTACCCTTAGACCAGCACTCATCCTTTATATGACCCTTCTTCTTGCAATTGAAGCACTTCTTATCTGATTTTCCATAGTGATCTCCCTTCCCTTTCTTGCCCTGGAGCAATGTTCCTGTACTGTCAGTACACCCATTTCTCCTCCAATATTCCTCCATGAAGATGGCAATGAGTTCAAAAGAGGAAATAGTCAGTTTATTACTGTTTATGCCAAGATAAGATGATATGTAGTTGTCTCAGGACTTGGGTAAGGAGGTGATGATAATCATTAGGAAGTCCTTGTCTGAAACAACAGACTCTATGAAGTAGAGCTGGGTCTAGAGGTATTGTAGGTGAGTGATGTATTTGATCATGTTAAAACCTTCCTTGGCTATAGTTTTGAGAGGGCTCATTGAGTTGCCAATAGCACAATTTTCCTCTTTGGCTCCTTGACCTATTGGAGCTGCAGTCCACATCTGCCATGCAGTAGTAGCACCTGAGATATAGATCATCTCACTATCATCAACTGCTAGCTTAATATATATGTGAGTTTTGGCATCTCCTACCAACCATTCTTTCCACAATTTGAGTTTGGTTGCTGATTCTGGAGCTTTTGTGTCTTCTGCAATATACTTTTCCAATCCAAGGTCATGTAGGATTGCCAACATATGCTGCTTCCATAGCATCTAATTGTTGGCCTTCAGTAGCTTGATGCAGTAACCACCAATATATTTGTTAAGTATGATGGTAGAGTAAGTTGGAGTTTAAAGGCAGTAAGAGAGAAAAGAGTGAGTAAGAAAGATAAGAATAGACTTTGCTTTGATTTAGAGTGTAGGGCCCATAACCTATTAAGTGCAATGATTTAAAATAAGAACAATAATCTATTGAGCAGAAGACTGAAGCCCTTATATACTACAGAGTCTATATGTACTAGAATATTCTACTAACTACTACTAAGTCCTTATCTGTACTTTTGAGTCAGAATAAGTCAACAAAAAAGGAAAATAGAAAACTAAAGAAAGTAAGAGAAGAATCTGGAGTGAGCAAGAATAATCTCAACATTGGGAATACATAATAAGAGTGTGGCCTAATTAGCTACACATACTTCCTACCACTTTGCTTACATATTATATCAAGGTCTATAAACTTAATTACATCAGCAAGAATAGTCCTTTCACCTAATAATCATCAAATAACAAGATTGAGCTACTCTAGTAGCTAAATACTTTTATGCTAAAGCCTTAGAAACCTTAATATAATTCTGCCAAAATGTCAAAAATGACTATAACCTTCTTTTAGAAGACTTATTAGAAGAGGTCTTTTCTTTTACATATATCAAAGATATCAGCTATATCTTCTGAGATTATCTTAATCAATATAGACTAAGTTTTTTTTAAAGTACTAAAAGCAATTCTAAACTATGTATATAGCTTACTGGAAACCTTATATGAGTTCACACCACTATTTTATTTTAGAATAGTAAAAGTATGAGATCTTTAGGATTCTCTTATACTCACTGAAAAGGACCTAAGTCTTTATGCCTATATTAGTATAGAAGTATATAAAGACCTCTTTTTTTTGTCAACTACTATATATTATATTCTAGAGTTTACTCCTAAATACAACCTTTTAGAGAATCTACATAGTTCTTAAGTAACAATACTACTTAGACTAATTGGAGCTGGTCTAGTATAAGTGGCTGTTTAAAACCCTCTTGCTATCACTGCAACATGCTATAATATGGCAAAATCCATTATTTTCAGTGGAGCACCTATTATTACTCTATTTACAGAGAGTTTGATAGATGGGCCAAATTCTTGATTTTTAATAGTTATAATAGTACTTATTTTATATAACAAAAATTTAAATTTTAGCTTTCTAATTGTATTTTATAGCATATCATAAGTTAATGCAAGTTTAACTTAATAATATAATGTTGCTATTACAGTTTTTACAGCTTATAATACATGCCTTGTTAGTTAAAACTAATGTATAAGTTATAGCTATATATATATAAAGTAATGTGATGCCTTACATTATATAGTATAACTAATTAAATAGGCAGCCCCAGATAGTACTGCTAAAATAAAAGCATTTATTAAGAAAGCAGTTCTATTACAGTGAAATCATTTTTCTTTTGCCTAATAAAGCTATTTGCACCTTTTCAGAGTCCTTTGACAGTATAATAAGCAGAAATAATAATAAATGGCTATACAATTAGTAAGTTATGCAATTCATCTTAATTTATCAATAAATAACAAAGTATAGATGTATAATATAATGAATCAGCTCTATTATAAACCTAAAAGTACTGTACTTTGCTATTTTGTAAAATAATTAATAATTATATAAAGTATTTAATTATACATTAGATATAATTAGCTATATTCCATGAGAATGTGGCCTTTATACTATATTTTATGACTATTTATAAGATAACTCTTGTTTTACTTTACTTTAATATAATAGAAATCTAATTACTAGTCTGACTTGTACTATATAAAATATAAGCTAAGAGACTTTATAACTAATCTAAAAGTAACATCAAATACTAAATACAGATTCAACTAATGCTAGCTTTACAATAACTCAGAAACAAGTTATAATACTGTTATAGAAGAGTCTGTAAATGTTATATAAGATATCTAAGGCTGACTATGTAGTACTTTAACAGTACTCTGGCCTAATGCTTTTTTAAGTATACTGGTTATACCTCATAGTTAATTTACTATAATTTGATTAAGGTAAATTATCTTTTACTGATGAAACCAAGTATTATTGTTTTATACTGCAATGCTCTAATTTGCTGCATAACTAATTATAGAATAGGGTTGATTACTTATATATATGTTTAGTGATAGAAACCATACATAGCTGATCAAGCCATACTATTATTATATATTGCAAAGAAAGATAGCTCTTTTTGGACAGCTATAGATATGCACTAATATAATGATAATGCCATCAAAGACATTACACTTTGATCTGACTCAAAAGTAATTTGCAAAAGTGTAGCATATATAAAGATTAAGTCAAAGATTGACTTGATAGATTTATACAAACAAGCTGATATTTGTATATCAGATGTTCTAAAGATAGCATTTGTATAGTACTAGTATATAATACATTAATATTATACAGATAACAGACTACAGTGCTTCTGCAACTTTTTAATGTTTAACAACATTGAAAAATTTATACATGTACATTTAAACAATATTTTTATCTTTTCAAACTTTATTTATTAAAAAGCATAAGTAACATTTACACATAACCTTTAAAAGACTATGCAAGAACAAGCTCTACTTCAAATGAAAGTATGAGCTTTATTTCAAGAATATTGAGTATCTTAGACATGTTATTGACAATTATTAATAATATGGATGCAGATGAAATAATTATTTCTAGGAGTGGTGTATTTCTTGCAACATACAACAGTATACAATGACTTGTTAGCCTTGTAAACTAAACCAGGAATTTCCTGCCTGATATTTCAGTATATGCTAGTCTGCTTATAGTGATGATATAAGATGGTTTACCATTTTGTTGACAACCCATAAACTAGCATTGCTTTGAAATAATCAAGTGTATCTGCAGTAAGATGGCTATCATTCAATCTATTCATTCTTCAAGAGAAAATCCAATTAAGCCCATCTATAATGCCTCTAAGACAGGCATTGACACAATGTATAGCTAAGGTCCCAGCTTGTGAAAATGTTAGCCAGCTAAATTCATGTCAAAAAAGTTCACTTCTAGACAGAAAAACTGTATTATGCATAAACTTGAGATATTGGCAATTTTAGAAGCCCTTCTAACATGAGAGGACAAATTACTATGCTATATATAAGCTTCATATAATCATGAATAATAAAGCACTTGAGCTTTTTAAAACTTAGGTGCACTTGTCACCTCATCAACAACAATGCATAGACTACATGTCAAAATTTAATTTCAACATTACCTATATAAGGTGAACTGAATAAGGTAGTAGACTGTTTGTCACACTACTATGAGAATGACATGCTATATGGCAAGCATAGTGTCTATGACTTTATGTATGCAGATGCATGCATTGATCCTGAGGAAGATTATTTGTTCCTTCAATGATGTATAGAAATCCAGAATGCTGCAGAGCTACATGCACTTTGATATCAATCCCAGCAAGACAGTGTATGATTGCATGACTACTAAGAAGCTAGATATAATGAGGCTTAGGAGATGTAGAATGCATCTTCTGATGATATATTATCATTGCAAGGGAAGGCTACATCAAGAGAAACCAGTTACCAAGAAGGTTTGACATAAGGAACCTTTGCTCCAACATTTTCCCACCATCCAATGGAAGACTCTTTTCTACTACTGAAATGTAGTTCCTCAAGAAGAGGATCATATGCACTAGACCACTGACTTTGATCTGACATTGAGTACATTGGCTGTCAATATATTGGGAGCATCACAAACCCCTCATTATCTACTCCTGAAGTGCCAGAAGTCCCAGTCACATTTTCCAGGAATGTACCAGATATAATGAATGAGGGTATTATTTTAGTGCAAGAATTGTACATGCATGTTTCCCATCAGCAATTTCCTATTCTACAATACAACTATTTCTCCCTGGCCAAGGCTTCATCACATACTGTATCATCTGCAGCTGACAAAAATCAGAGCAATTATAGCTCTGAAGAATACAAAGACTTTGAGTCAGACAAATGATAACAAGACTATCTGCTAAAAGCAAGCCTTCAATGAGGGGCTCACCCAAAAGTAGCTGCAAGCTTCACAGCAAGCAGCTATCAATAGGAAGCATAGCTTCTCCAGGCAACTACTAGATGGTTGGGAAACGGGAAACTGTCTTGATCAGTTAACATTGAAAACAATCTAACGATTTTTGGGGTACGCTGCACCCTGGCTTTTATCACTCACTTGCCTGAAGCTGGGTCCATGTAGGCAAGGATGCCATGGCAGCTCAGGTCACTAAAATATGCAGGGGGCTTTACACATTTCTTGGTGTTACCTATGGGTGGCGGTATACCAGAGGTTCGGACAAAAACTGGGTCCCGGAACCCAGATTTGGATAAATTTCAGCCGAAATCGCGAATTTTGGTTTAAATTAAATTGTTGAAATGTCCGGACCGGCCTCTTATGGTCAAGGAGGTCCTGATGCTACGCTACTCGGTAGATAAAATCATCTTATTCTGTGGCGTTTCACATCTCGGCCCAAACATCATCTGCATTGCATATCATAAGGTAGGTAGCTATATTATACGTCAAATGAGTGTGTACTGCAAATCATGCAGGGCCTCGATGGGAAAGAAGTAAAGAAGGAAGGAGGTTGACGACTCATCATGGTCCAGCGGCAATCAGATCCGTGCGTGTGTATTAAGGAATCAACAAAAGGAAAAAGGTGGGTAGAGTGTTAGAGCAAAGGAGGAGAAAGGGCAGATTAAAGAGCGTCCCAGCATCGCATTCCGCATATACTCCCCGGCGCCGCTCACACAAAGAAAAGAGACAAAAACGCAACAGCCGCAGCCACAAGAGACACGCCGTTCCTCACACCTCCACTGGTCGGTTTGGCACCAGCGGCAGTCTGCGGCTTTCCCGATGCCCCCGTCTCGGACGGAGAACCACTAGTCGAAGTCAGATCACCCGCCACAGTGACATTATCCAGCGCAGCATATATAACAGAGCTCTGGTACTGTGTGCAGGACGAGCTCGCGGGTGTGCGCGGAGTGTAAGGGAAGCTCGTGATGGGACCTAGGCTTTCGGGTGGCTGTGTGAAGGTTTGGACGGCGCCGGCAGCGTCGGTGTATATTCCGGGGTAATCTTGGTTGTCGCCGAGACAGGACTCGAAGGTTCCGTTTTGGACGTTGGCAGGGGCGTTGTAGAGGCATCCGATGCGGTCGTACACGTGTTCGCAGAAGTGCTGTGCGTTGGGACCGGCGGGGTCGCAGGCTTTGACACAGAAGTAGTCGCTGCCGATGAAGCTAGATGGGTAAAGATTCAGAAAGGGATCGGTTATTCAACGGGAAGCGTACTTGTGCCACTCAATTACTTGTTGGTAGGAGTTGTTGTTTCCGTGAGACCAGGCATTAGAGTAGACTAAGCCGCCGAGAGGGTTACCACGCTATGAGGGGATATTACAGCTATGAAGATACGAAGATACTAGGGTCACTCACGAGGTCGGCACCATGAGGGTCCATTTCTCCTCCGTAGTCACCGTGTTGGAGGTTGATCCTTGACTGGTTAATGAACCCAGATACTTGAATATAATCCGGCGTGCGCATGAACTGTACGCCATATAACGAATCTTTAGGAATGAGGCGAGTGCCGTGCGACGGATTCGTGCACCACGCGACCATCTCACCCTCCGTAGACGCAACCTCTGAGTCTGGCTCCGGCGGTCCCCAGATACAGAAATCTGTTGGCGACAATAAGAACACACCTTGAAGGGTTCGAACCATGTAAGGCGTACCGTCAAGAGAGTTGACCATCATGGTTTGGCAAAGGGAATCCTGATTCTGAGTCGTCGAATTGCACATGTTGAATCCCCATTGCCGCCCGCGAACGAGTTCATCGTCCGTATCGACTTTGTACGGCTGTGAAAAAAAAACGCCATGAGACACAAGCAGTGTAGGAACCTGGAGCCACCCACAATCCCGGATGGATAGGCGAAAGTTTTTGACACGAGTGGAGTGGCAGGGTAAGTGCTCTTGAGAGAGTCAGGGATCTCTGGTGGGGGTGCGGCTACTGCTGTTGGAGCTGCGACGGGCGGGGGTGTCAAGGGCGGGTTTTGTGCGAGCACGGTGGACGCGAGGCCGAGGAGTAATGAAGCCGTCAGCATGCCTGGTCCACTCTGAGACGGGACTGAGCGTTGGTTGGAGTGCCAAAAAAGGAACGCGCACAATGCAACGTACGAGAAGAAAAGGAGAAGACAACGTGGCGTGTGCGGAAGTCAGAGTTTATATAGTATCACGAGGATGCGCGGGATTCTCCCGTGTTTAGGCTTCGAATGCCCGTAACTCGCGCCGCCTTGAATGAACGTCCTCCTGTCCAGGCGACTAAGACACTTGCCCCAAAGCGCAGCACACGATAAACACTTGGTGTATGCGAACGATTTTGTGAGTTGCACACGAACCAAGAGGCAGAGACGACGTAGGAAGGAGCGCACAATAAAAGCTCAAGGTGCGTCTACACGGAAGCGAACGTGCATAGCAGGAATCTTCCGCGCCAGGGTCAACTGTAGACGTTGACAGCGTGTATGCATCCACGGTCTCAATAATACGCGCAAAAGGCTATTTGCAACGCTGCTAAGTGGCGGTCACAGTCTACACCTCTTCAGAGCAGCTCAATTGCGCCACATACAGGAACCATACAGATACGGTCACGAGAAAGTATGATGCGTCGTACACGCGGTTTCAACAACCTTCTGATAATTCACGGGTAAAACTCTCTAAAACCGGAGACTCCAATCCACGTGATCTCGTCGCGTTCGACAAATTTGGAAGAAACGCATGCTTAATCACCTAATTCTGAGTACTTGCCTATTTTGAGAGCGAGGATGAAACTATCGCCGCAGAGTTTGATGAGAGCTTAAGCGCTGATATGCCTTTTCGGCTGGACTATCAACCTCTTTCGAAATCTCTCCTGGGCATCGCTAGTGCATTTACTTGAATCACACGGCAATATCTATGTTGTCCCCCTAGATCTCGGTCTAACTAGCTCGTATGTTATGCAGTAATATACGACATACCCTCAGAGATGTGTAAATGAGATGGGGGGTACTGGTATCCACTGGAGTAATATATACAGAGTCTCCCCTGTGGGTTGCGTTACTGCATTTGTACTTATCTAGCAGTCCTGTGGCTATAGTGACGGACTTTCTACCCTACAGGGTATATCAGACAAATTTCTCTGTCATTTGCCTATTACAATTTACTATATATATTGATATGTGTCATGTAGTACAGTACTCTCCCCAATAACCAGGACTTGTACCAGTGCTGACTGAGAAGACTCTGAGTGTGCCATGACCTCTGCCTTATTTTCACATACTTTGATCTTACCCAAGTTTTAAACCCTCACTGCTTTACTTCTTCTCACACCTAGTTAAAATTCAATTGTCTGATCCAACCCTAGTAGTGAGTAAAACTTTATAAAATGTCTACTGATAACCTTGAGCAACCTAGATACCCTCTTTGACCTCAAACACAGGCTGTACCAGTTGTGGGTCCTATAAAAAGAGGACAGAGAATTACTTGAAATGTTAGTATGGCTATATTGCAGACCAGAGCCATTTAGGATGGTAAGGCAAGAGGCTTTGACTGACACAATATGGACATGCTAAATAATTTTGACCTGGTGGACAATGAGCCTAAAGAGCCTGTCAGAGAAGTTAAGCCTAGGTGATGAAAAAAGAGAAAAGATGCATATCTCCCAAGAAATATTGAATGATTCCAATATCACATTGCCCAGTGTGGAGGGCAAGTCTCAACAGCATAGGAGGAATATTCTTTGTTGTTAATGGGTATAAAGAATTGTTTAAGGATAAGGAAGATTTTAGCCTGTTAAAAGAATAGACCCAGGTGGTAGAATCAACTCAAAACAGTCACTGAGACTGACTGTGGATAAATTACCCATAGATAGTCCAATATATCTACAGCTTCAGTGATTTTCATTATTAATAAGACAGTAAACCATAAAGAAAGCATCTCTAAGTTAAAGAAGAAGGAGGTAAATCTCTAACAGAGAAATGTTGGATTGTCTAAGGATGACCTAGAGCCCAAGATCTAGAAGAAGATCCTGAAGAGTTGTCAGAACAAGGTAGCCAAAAATGCTAAGGAAGTCAGCCTTAAACATCTGCAGATTAGCTGTAATATAGCTGTTTCTTTAATTAATTACTTATTGAGTAATTTCTTTATATTAGGCAGTGCTGTCTGGCACTATGTATTTAATAAGTATATTATATAATATAAGACATTACCTTGCTTGCATACTTATAGTCACAACTTATATATTGATTTTGATTTATAGGCCATACATGGCAAACTATGAGAACTGTAACAGCAATGCTACATTTTTTAGCTAAACTTGCATTGACTTATAATACAAAAACAGAATAAACTTCTGTGAGAAGTCACTGTCATGAAATAGGAATAAAATATTAAAATTTCAACATTTGCTATATGGAATGGGTACCATTTATAACTATTAAGTATCAGGTGTCTGACCTATTTGCTAAACTTTCTATAAATGGAGCAACAATAAATGGTTATAGAAAACAATTGATCTTGCTATACCATATTATAGTGTGGGCAAGGGAAAGTGTGGTGATGCTAGAAGGGCTTTTAACAGTTACTCTTAGTTCACTAACTTTGGCTAATCTAAGTAGTGTCATTACTTGAGGACTGTGTAGGTCCTCCAAAAAACTGTATCTAAGAGTAGACTCTGTAGTATAGTTAATAATGATTGACAAAGAAAAAATACCTTTATATGCTCCTATGGAAGTGTAAGCAGAAGGACTCAGATCCTTTTCAATAAGTGCAGAAGAACTCAAAAGATCTAATGCCTTTACTATTCTAGGTCAGAATAGTAGTGTGAATCCATATAAGGCTCTCAGTAAGCTATGTCTATAATTTGAGGCTAGTCTGAGAAAAGCTTGATCCATACTTATTTTAAGAATTCCAGATAATATAATCAACATCTCTGATATAGAAGAAAAAACCTCTCCTAACAAAATTCTTTAAAAAGGGATTATTTTGTTTTGGCAAGATTGTATTGAAGTTCCTAAGACTTTGATATAAGAGTATTTAGTTACTATTTAGCTAAACATATTTCCATTCAGCATTTATTGAATAAGGGAATCATTCTCACTAATATATTAAAATCCATGAACCTTTATTATTAGAATCTGAGCTATAGGCACTCAGTACTAATATTTATAATATAGAGGTTCCTAGTATATAGAGCTACTACTGTTTGCTTGACTAGATCTATCTATACCTTTTTTAGCCTCCTCATTGCTCTATACCCTTTGTCCTCCTCTCTTTCCCTTGATACTGGCATTTGTGCTTATTTATTAAGTGTATAATGATTATATTTGGGATGTTTGAAAGAGAAAGACTTGGATATGTCTTTGATCATCACAACATGTACCATTTACATTATAGCTTGATAATCTGTATAGCCAAGTATATTATGCCAGATTTGTAGGTTTGCCAAAGAATATATAGCAGATGCATAGTCAAGGTTAGGTCTTTCTCAAGTAGTAGGTTTCCAGTTCCAACTAGGGCTTTTGTTGATTTCCTCACTAAAGAGGCTCTAATATTATTAAAGGTAGTTGTAATTCCTACCTACTTCACAAGTTTACTAATAAACAATAGGTAAATTATTGATATATAAAGTAATTTAGATTCAATAAAAGCAACTTCTTGGATATATAAATAGATGCTGCTGACACCTTTAGTAGTAATAGATAACCTGCTGACTCTACAAGTCAAGTATTTAGAGATTGGACTAAGAGTAATAAGGTTGGATGTGCCAGGAGAAATATAAATAGTTGTATCTGAATTAAAGTAGAAAGGTAGAATTTCAAGACATATAGTAAAACTTAATAGAGCAATTTCATTTTATTAATCATAATTCTTGTAGTACTACTAGTTAAACTTGAATTTTAGTTCCTCAATTGTAATTTAGGTATTAAACTCCTTTATCTCTATTTCTTTTAGAAATTCCATACTTGAGAGCATATCAAGCAAGTTTGGTTCTAATGGAGGCTGTCACTTTCCCTTCTTGGGTCAAAATATATTTTGCTATCATATTGAAATCACTTTCAATAGTAAATCCTAAACTATCTGATGAAATGACAATAGTTTTTAATGTTGTCTTAGTCTTGTTCCTTGCCTTTCACTATATGTTGAAGTAGATTAAATGAGCTTTACAAGATTCCTCAACAGTTTTCCTACTAACAGGACTATACTTTTTGACATCTCTAGTTACTGTAGGATTGTATAATATAATGAAACAAATATGGCTGTACAACTTATTAAATAAAAGTATGGTCAATCTTATCAAATATACTATTTTCCATCTTTATAAATGACTTCACTAGTAAACACTTCATTTTCAGGGCTTTTTGGAGTAAACAGACTTACTAAATAGATATAATACCTCTATATTATTCCTTCAGATATTTTCAGAGTGTAAATAAGTTCTATTATATAGTATAAAGCTTTTGCTTCCAATGAAGATAAGACTCTCTTTAAATGAAGATATCTGATGATTATTCCCTTTCAAAGCATAGTATGTATGTAGTTTATATATGATATGCAAAGTTGAAGGAGATTTAAAAACATATTTTCAAAGCTGAGCCATGAAGAGTTCTAGGCTTATTCTATATGACCATTCTGCCCACTTACTATCATACTTATTGAAGCTATATCCTATTCAAGTTGCTGAAGCTTTTTCTATAGGCAAGATTGGTAGATTTGTTAGATTGTTGATCCTCTATATTTCTACAATCTGTTCAGATATGGAGATCAAATAAGGTAGTGAGAGAGAAGCAATATTTGTCATTTTGCTAGGAATAGTCATCATATTTGTAAGTATAGAAGAAACTCAATGAGAAACAAAGATATTTTGATGCAAGTCACATATTGATCAAAATTACAATAGTTAGACAGCCAGTCTAAAAAACACAAGCAAAAAAATAGTACAAAATTCTCAAATCCTAGTTAACAAGCAGCACTAACTTCTAGAATCAGTTAGAATCTAAATTGTAGGTATTTAGATAATATAGATATTGTAAGCATTTAATCTCAATCTCTATAATAAAAGTGACTTTATTATATATTTAGATAATATAGATGTCATAAGTATTCAACTAGTATATATTAGTAAAGTATATAGTATAAGTATCTATAAGTAGCTTACCCTTCATCTCTATAATAAAAGTGACTGGGAGTTTTCCTTAGTAATATCTAATATATATATATTTGGTTTTTTATTCTTTGTATAGTAATATGATTAATTATAGCAAATTCAGGTATACTTGTAGTATTCTTGAAAATTAGGTTGTAATATTCATATAGTGATTTTAGTCTAGAAGGATCATAGTTGTCTTTAATGCTTTTATCACCATTTGTAAATACAACACAATTATTCTCTACTATTTTCTCTTAACAAAGCATTCACATTGCTTTATATACTTTAACAGCCTGAAGAAATACTATATAACTTTATAATACAATTCAATTGTGGTAGAATGTCAGCAACAAGTAATACTAAGCATGCTAGTTATAACTTATTTAGCATTAACAGATGCTAGGTTAGTAATGACTCTCAAATAGTCAGTAGTCAGACATAGACCTTCCAACTCTATATAATAAGCTCTTATGTGAGAGGATAGAGACATATTACAGTAATATTAGAATAATAATTTAGAGGACTTCAGATAATTCTTTATTAATGGCTAAGGAATAGTGTTCCAAAAGAATATTCTACATAATATCTAGTCTAAAGAATATGTTCCATCTAAATATACTCTATAGGTCAAAATAGAGGAGAAGAGATATTGTTTCTCATATATAAACTAGTAAAATAGAATTTTAACATGCTCTAAGCAACTTGCTCACAGAGAAAGTAAACCTTTCTCATTATAGCAGAAGCTGCTTAAAGAATATAGAGGAGATCCTAGTAGAGAACTATTTAATAAAGATAGACCTGGACTATTACCCTTCTTTAGTCCTAATTAAGGACTCCTTATTCTTAGAAGAGAAGGTAAAGGATTCAGAAAAAGGCTTCTTTATTTAGGTCAAGGACTGTCATCATTTCTAGAAGAAGGTTCACTTAATTCTGAAGGACTAGAAAGTCCTTTCTACAATAATAGAGATATGTATCCAGATCTGTAGAATATGAAATAATTACCTTATTTCTGAAGGACTACTATAGTATTTCTAGTATATTATTCAGCTTATAAAACATAATAGTAAGTTAAAACCAATATATAAGTTGAGACTGTGATTATACTAGTAAGACAATACTATAATTCTGAATAGTATGAATCAATTAATATAGTTAAAAGATCCTTGAGGCTGTCTTCTTAGGTGATCTCATAAGTATTGTAAAGTTCTAAGGACAATCTATTATATACCCTCCTTTAAGACCATCTACAGTATTATATATAGCAGTAAAGAGAAAGTACTAGGTAAGATATGTCATTCCACCTCTAAGATTGCACCAAAGTACTATATCAGTATCTCTACATTTGTAGGATAGGCAATAAGACTAAGAGGTCTTACAATGGATTGAACCAAGTCTTATATAGCAATACCAGTTCTTGACCAAATGTTTCTAACAAAGATCCTAAATAGATTTTTCTGCTCAGTATGTAGCTATCAAAATATAAACTATAAATAGTAGTTCACCCATCTTCTTTATCTATATTTTAAGCTTTTATAGTATACACAATATTATTTTATCATTCAAGTGCAGTTTTGGCTATACTATCTAATCTACCAGTCCTACTAAGCTCTAATTGTGCAGCAAGGTTAGTTGCTGCTTTAGTTTTAAAGAGCTTGGAAGTAACAAATTTGTTTATTTGCTTTGGGGACAGCATCAATATGTATAGATACTGTTTTAGTTGAGTCTATAATTATAAGCTCTAAAATAGTCTCAGCCTGTGAGGACATGACTAGTATGTTAGATAGACTGAATGGATTCTCAGTAGTTGACAATGAAGGGGTAGGATTATTAGTTCCTTTGAAGACTGTAGAAAGCCCAGTAATAGGCTCTTCTCTAAAGACATATAATATTTGTACTACTCTATTAGTTAGTAGAGGAGGTAGATGAGCTGATGGGACTTTCTATATCAGAACTACTTAGTGATGTGTATCAGGATGAGGCCTTAGACCTTTAGTAGTTGTAGAAAAATGTGGAAGTGCTCTCAGTCATTATTGATAGGCTTGTACTATTTGGTGTATCTATATAGTGCTGGTGGCTCTCCATAAAGTGTTAGTCAATAATGATAGTTCATTGTCAAAATGAGTAAAAAGGTCAAAGTATAATACACTTCTAGACCAGTGGTGATCTAGGTAGCATATGCTGTAGATATATACATAGTCAACCCACAGAGTTAAGATGCAATTAGTTAGAAGGTGATGTAGCACCTTTACTTTGCTAAGGTTTGAAATATAGACAGGATAGATGTGTACCCCATGTAGTATAACTATGTAAATGGAGTGAAAGTCAAGAATGGCAACTCCATCTCCTTGTTATAGACCATAGCTATGTTAGTATAGCAACACAGTTGTGGCACAACTATAGCAAACAGCTGCATGTAAACTGCTTATATATGAGAGTAAATGCCTAATTCAAAATGTAGCTAAAGATTAATTGCTGATCTACTTGCAAAGACATATCTATAGCCACTCA
>JABCKS010000064.1:0-15995 GCA_018851325.1 Termitomyces sp. DKA19
CCATTGATATTCAGTAGATAATGAATAACTGAAATGACACTAGACAAAACGACTGGAGAGTAAAATTGTCAAAGCCTATTGATCAAGTTCGCTCGGTCGAGTAACCCTTGGACCCGTCTACTCAATCGCTCTGCCTCCATCTTGCGTTCCCATACTTGATGAGCAGGTGTTTGTTTCTTGGGTAACCACACTTTGCCACCTTGAGCTTCCCCTCGCTTCGAATTCAAGGCAGATAAATCAACAACACGACGTGACGACGAAAATTTGATGACATCTCGGTATAACTGCCTCGTCTCCGTAGTGAGAGAACGTAAGGTTGGGGGCGGCAAGGGCGTTTCCGTGTCCGAGTCGTCCGAGTCAGAGAGCCCAGAAGGGTCGAGCGGAGGTGTGGGTATGCGACTGAGCGGCACTGGAAGAGGTGGCAGGCTCTCGATCTCTCTGAGCAGATCCTGACCCTTGAGATATGAATTCTCTGTACGAAGGAAGCGTACGGTCCCTCTAAGCGCGTCAAGTTGATCCAAGAGGTGCGATGTCTCCAGGCTGCCTTCTATGGGAACAGTTTCTGGCTCTGGCTGCTGGGTGCCTGGAGGGAACCGAGGGATTCAATGAGGAAAAGGTTTAGTCAGGAATAATATCATCATAATCGCACCTTGTCGTTCTTGTCCAGCCGCCAAAGTCTTGAGTTTGGCATTGTCCTGCTCCAAAGCATCTAAATCCGCTTGAAGTTGCTCCATCGCTTCCTCGTATGCACGTTCTTGTCGTTTGGCCTTCGTAATCTCATTTTCGAGATTGGCAATGATATCTGTTTGTTTCCTGGCTGCCTCGAGTCTACGCTCCATAAGCTCAATTTTCACAGAAGTCTCCTGAATGCCCTGATCCTTCGTCTTGAGAGTCCGGAAAAGGCCTTGCATCTCGTCGTTGAGTTTAGCAACTTTGCGTTCTGCTTCAACATTGACCGCCAAGCTGGCTTTGATTTCTGCAACCCTAGTGATCCACGGAGCCGTGCCAGAAACTAAAGAGCCATCAATACCAACTGAAGAGTACTCAAAGTATCGCTAACTTTTCTGAACATTTTCGGCCTCTAACACCAATGGAAGGAGCTTGCTACCTTCTTGCACAACAGTTGCTATTGAAGCCCCGATAGCATCCCAAACCGATTCACCAGGCTTGGTATTTTTGGCAACTGTGGCAGCAGCTGTTTGTTTCACAATGGAAAGTAATGTCGTCAATTGGAAAGAAGTTTTTCCGCTTCGCGCGGCACTCAAGTGAGGCATAATTTGTTGGGCCAGCTGAGATGTAGGGTTTCAGTAGTTGAGTGTAAAAAGGCAACAAGAAACACGAACAGAGATACCGAAGTTGACCAGCTCAGCAGCAAGGTCACTAAGGGATTTCATCTCTGGAACTAAATGAACCTTGAGCGCAAAAGAATCTTCAGTGAGGTTGCCCATTCGCTTTGATAATTTCCTAAAGCCAATAAGAGCAGGGACGACGCCAGAAAGCCCAACATGACATACTTCGACACACTTTTGGCACTTTGACTACTGTCTAATAGCGTCTGAAGAGGTACAAACAGCTCTGTCTCGATGACGTAGCCTCCCATATCTAGAACCACCTCTGAAACTGATATGTGAGAACAAAACCCGATGTCAAGAATGGATCCATACCTTCTTCCTGGAGAATGGATTCCACGGAAGTCTTGGCGAGCCCGATTGAGGCAGCAAACATGTCGAGGTCATGATCAAAAGACAACACATAGCCAAGCTCACGTTCAGCCAGATCATAGTCAAAGCCATCGAAGTAAGTCTCTGCAAGGTGATCGAACTGGGCCTGGATCCTGAGAAAAGCAATTAATGAGATTCAAAAACGCACACTGAAGTATGTTTTACTTGATGATATCGCTGACACACTCCATCTCTCTGAACTCGTCTTTTCGAAGGAGGTTGATGTGCATGTCGATCCGCTTCTCCATCGGTGCGATTTCAGAGAAAATTCGTCCAATGTTCAGGAAAGATTCGACATTACACCGCCGCAAGATAGCTGTAAAACGTTTGCACAAGGTCGAGAGTCCGGAAATGCGTGCGCGCATCTAACAGTTCATATCATACATGTCCCACGCTGCGTAACAACACATACCTCGCAGACACCAACTAATGTTTCAGAGACAGAACCATTAAGAGATTCCGGTAAACCATGTACCTGAGCCACCACATTATTGATGAGGTCAGCCTTGTGCGCCAAACGTTGGAAGAACATGTAACAATTCGTCGGGTCCGTGTCCGACTCCACGTAGATTTCGGGCAAGTAGGGCTGCAAACGGGTGAGTGAGAAATGTTCCCGAGGGATGTATACTAGTATAGGTAATCTATACCTGGATGATACCAAGTAGTTCCTTCGCCTCCCGAGCTTCCAATTCGCGAATCTCGAGGTCAATATTCTTCGCCTGGTTCTTTATGGCCGAGGATTGGAGCTTGAGATTGAGTGACATCATTGCTGCGGTCTGCGATGCTGCTGTTGCCGACTCCGTCTGGGCAGTTTGAGTCTGTGTTCGTAGATCGTCGAGTTCACTGGATCACTAGTTTATACTATGTAGTCCACAAGAGAAGAGGGACTCACTGTTGCAGTTGAAGAACGAGGTCCCGGAATTTGGTTATGGTGCTCTCGAGATCTTGGCAGGTGTCTTCGAGAGCCTCAATCTTTTGGACGTGCTGATGAATCTGAGCATCCTTCTGATCTGAAGACTGTGTAAACAAAAAGCCTCAGATCCAAAAATGTCCTTGTACTCAAGTCTTCGTTAAGCTGCTTTTCTGTCTCAATGTGATTTTCTTCGAGTTCGTCATTGAGTTCTTTCAGAGCTTCGAGATCCTCAATAGTAATACGCATCTCTTCGATTTTCTAGACGAAGCATGTTAGCAACTTGCATAATCACAGTGAGTCTCGGTTGATACCTCTCCAAGCACGAGATTACGCTCTGTCAATTGTACCAACATTTCCTCCGCACCAAGAGCATCGTCAAGCTGCAGCTTCAAATCTTCAATCTGAACCTCTGCATTCGACAATTTGATAAGACTAGATTCATATTGCGCTAAAGATGACTGGTGAGGAGATGTAAAAAAATAAACAGTAAAACTTACATTGAAGGTCGTCGAGTCCTATGATATCCTTTTCCATCTCAGCTATTCGCCTCCGCTGGTCCTGTTCCGTCTCTTGAGTCATATCCCGTAGCCTGTTCATCCAAAGCAAACACATCAACCTTACGCCAACTATTATGAGACAGTTTACGTACTTGATAAGAGCCTCTTTCAACCGTTCATTCTGCTTCTCAAGCTGGATGTACGCCAACGAGGTCTTGCCAGCATTAATATCACCTTCTCCTGAGAGAAGAATCGTGTATTAGTTGAAAGGGGCTTCTTTCTGTGCATGGCCCTTACCGCCACCTTCTCTAAGTACCTTGGTCTCTACCTCAAGGACTGCGAACCTCTCCTTGAGGTCTTCGAGCTCTGTCTCGGCCAGCTCAGAGCGCTCTTCAGCAACCTCCTTGTCCAACATGGCCATTTCAAGTTGCTCTTGAGCGTCAAGAAGTCGTGCCTCGGACAATTGGGCCAATTGTTGTGCATCCGCAAGCTCCCGCTTCGCAGCAGCGAGCTCAGTTTGTTGCGATATGAGTTTCGCTTGGAGCTTCGGACGCAACGCTACGAAAGATTCTGCTTCAGAAAGACGTGTTTCGAGTTCTTGGACGTGTCGCGAGTCGTCTGCGCGTTTGGCCTCCAGGACACGGATTTTGGCACGTAATTCTTGCAGTTCTTGATCATCCTGCGCGTGTTCCTGAACATTTTACAATAGACTTGATACGAAAGTCACCATCATAGTTATTACTTAGACTCACAATTGGGATCCGAAGCGATGAGGGAGGGCGTGAAGGAGGTTTCGGTTGTTCTGAAGGTGTGACCTGGAATGAAACAGGAGGGCGTGGAGGAATGGAAGCGGGGGTCCGTGCAGGCATTTGAGTTGTTGGAGGGGATGCACTGATCGGCGGTGCAGTTAATGGTGATGATGTCCGTCTTGCAGGTTGACTGTTGGGAGAGTTTAGTAGTCTTGGCGGAGGGCTGGGACCAGGCGAGGTACCGATGCCTTCGGTAGAAGATGAAGAGGTTGTGAGGGACTTCTTGGGCTGTAGGGAAAGGGAATTGCGCTTCGTTGGAGACCCACGCCGGGGCATGCGCAAAGAAGTCGAAGAACTTGATGGTACTGCTGTTGAAGAGGCTGAAACGGCGACTTTCGCGGGAGTCACAGGCTTTGCGGGACTTGTTGAACGAGATGCATTTGAAGAGGGAGGTGTGCGTGTTGAACTGGCTCGCAGAAGTCCTGAATTATTTGTCCGCTGATGGCCTAGAGTTGGTCGAGCAGTAGGGACTGTACGCTACATAGTAGTCAGCGCAAGTACAATCCGTGCCAATAAAAATTGCGATACCTCGAACTCGGAGCCGTGTACACTCTTGATCTGGCTGGCACGGACAAAGATCCCATATCCCATCTTACAAGTGAAGTAAGACACGCCATGAACGGAGCCATCATTCTTGCCGTTAGGTTCATGGAGCTCGATGCCAACCCATTTTCCCTTCGAAAATGAAGTAGCGCCTGAGTAACGGACCACGCCTTTCCCTTGTGCTGTGGTAACAATCGTTCCAAGTGCTGGCCCGTCCGTGTCCATCGTTAACCCTTGGAGACACGCTCAAAGTCTAGGAATTTGTAGTGGGAAAACTACCCCAATCCGTGTCGCCGAGGCGCGTCGCGCGTGCACAAGATAGTGGGTGCAAACAGTTTGAACGATCGTGTATAACTCGGCTCCTAGCCATCATAAATCGGAATCGGAGTTCTCTCAAGGTTGTATTTGTGTAAAGGTCTCAACTTCCTCTCGTGTAGTTATACGTGCGCGTCAAGGTTTGCTTGATTAAATTTTGGGTGCAGCACTTTTGTTGGACTATCCAAGTATCTGTTTCATCGCCATCCATCTCCAGGGAGCGTGCCAAATAAGTGCCCGTACCATTCCCAACAAGAGCAAGCTGTGAGGGATAATGTATGCAGAGCAGACGCAGGCACAGCAACGCCGTAATGGTCATCTTTTTACAACAGGTAAGTGGCTAGCTTTCTCTCAGGAAATTTCTTTGGCTGACTTGTGACAGAGGGCCCGTGGGGCAAGGGTTCGCGGTCTAGAAACGGTCGGAGCACACCGTCAGAAACTGACCTTGATTACGGTTCTACTTCGCAGTCTGATCACTCAAAAGCTCGTGGATCGAGGGATACAACAAGTCCTGACGAACGGCTAGGCTCCGTGGAAACTCTGCCTGATGCGACACCCTCAATACCTTATTGGTCGGCCAAACGACATTTGACCTGTGGAAATCCCACTCCTGACCCTCCTTGGTCTTCGAAACCCATTCCATGGCGTGGTTCGTCACCTGGGAGAATCCGGACGGCGCACGCAGCTTTGGTCTTGTGTCTCAACATCGACGTTGATCCTCCGGACATTATCAAAACTAACCCATGTGCCGTCCTCGAATGTTGGGTCGACCCGCACACTATGCCTTCGCACAAGGCTCTAGAAGCAATCGGGTCGAATTTACACCACCAGTTCGAGGGGCTCAGTGCCAAAGTCGGCTACAAACCCATCCTAGATCCTTCTCAGGATGATTTGAAGCGGTTTTGCCAGACCGCCCGTCGGCAGGCCAAAGAAGAAGCTGTGCTATTCTACTACAATGGACACGGAGTGCCCAAGCCCACTGCAAGTGGCGAGCTATGGTGTTTTAACCGTGACTACACGCAGTACATTCCGGTATCACTTCAGGAATTGCAAGGCTGGCTAGGCTCTCCATGCGTATACATCTGGGATTGTTCTGCCGCTGGCCATCTCTTGAACAATTTCAATCTATTCGCTGAACGACGCGACCACGAAGTCAACATGATGCACGGTGGTTATGCAGATGGAACACAACCCTTGATGAATTCCATTCAACTCGCTGCATGTGCAGCGAATGAGCAGCTTCCTTCATGTCCAGAACTCCCCGCTGACGTCTTTACATCATGTCTGACCTCACCCATTGATATTGCCTTACGATATTACTTGATGAACCACCAATTGCCGAACATGGTCACAGCCGATATGGTCCTTCAACTGCCTGGCGATCTCAAGGACCGACGCACGCCACTTGGAGAACTTAATTGGATATTTACTGCTGTCACTGATACAATTGCATGGACCACATTCTCGCGCGAGATATTTACCCGCCTATATAGATGCGATCTCTTAATCGCCTCGCTATTCAGGAATTTCCTGCTGGCAGAACGAATCATGAAGGATCATCATTGTACCCCTCACACCTTCCCATCTCTTCCTCCTACCAACACTCACCCGCTTTGGGCAACTTGGGATCTCGCAGTTGATACCTGTCTCCGGCAATTGCCCGACCTTCTGAAGAAAACAGGTACGAATTTAGATGTTGTAGGTGCGCCGACACCACAACACGTCATAGCTAGACCTGGTCGCGTGGGGGGTCGTCAAAGCACATCGAAAACCGGAGAGCAGCCTTACCAATATCAGCGCAACCGGTTCTTTGCGGACCAACTTACCGCTTTCGAGGTATGGATATCGAGGGGTGGATCAGCTTTGACAAAGAAAGGTCCCATGTCCCTACCACCTGCCGGAGACAGGTACAATGGAGCCCCGGAAACCGTGAGTCAGCAGAGAGGCGTTGACCAGCACCTCGTCCCTCGCAAGCCTCCAGACCAACTCCCAATTGTCCTTCAAGTCTTACTCTCTCAACCGCACCGGCTTCGTGCTCTGATCCTTCTTTCTCAATTCGTCGATCTTGGTCCATGGGCGGTGCATCTCGTCCTAACCATCGGTATCTTCCCATACATCTCCAAACTCCTTCAAGCTCCAAGCCCCGACCTCCGCCCGGTGCTTATATTCATCTGGGCTCGTATTCTCGCTGTCGACTCTACAGTGCAGGTTGACCTCATCAACACACAGGGATACAAATACTTTGCTAGTGTTCTGGGCGCAAAGAGCGATGACGTACTACCCAATAGCTCAGAGCACAAAGCTATGTGTTCGTTCATCCTCGCTGCGATATCTCGTGATTATCCTCTAGGCCAACAAGCATGCTGGAGCGAACGTGTGTTCGACAACTGTTACGAACGTCTAGACGAGCCCGACTTCTTATTGCGGCAGTGGGCGGCCCTCTGTATCGCTCAGATGTGGGATTTCAACGACGAGATCAAGGTCTACGGTGTTGACCGCGGTACACAGGACAAGCTCATTGCTTTACTATCGGATGATGCCACGGAAGTGCGTGCGGCTGCACTCTATGCATTAGGCACGTTCTTGGGTGCCAGTGGCTCTGAGTTTCCTGATCGACATGGTGGAGGCGGAACAGGGACAATGTACCAATTGGAAGAGCGTGTTCACTTTCGGATGGAGGTAGCGGTGGCCACAGGCGCTACTCTCGCGATCAAAGACGATGCGAGCCCCATGTGCAGGAAAGAGCTGCTTATCGTGATTAGCTGTCTCGTTAAGGAGTGGAGAGGGTACTTCGTCGTCTGTGCTTGGCTGTACTGGGAAGAAGATCGCAAATGGCGAGCTGGTACAAGTGGACAATCTCATGCTCATCTGCATGACGAGGACGTCACTAATCAGGCGATCGGCGAGTGGTTGGACTCGTTCAATGATGACGAGATGTTGAGGGAAGAGAACCGAGTCCTTCTTTCGTCTTTTTTCACGATCTTTGTTGTTCTTTTGGATCTTTCCGTCGACGCCTACCAGGAAGTCGCCACCCATGCTCAAACAATAGTGGATTATATAATGGCGCTTCTCCTCGAGTCTCCCTTTACGAGGCTCGAATCATCCTCCCTCAATGCTCCACCTACTGTACCGGTCGATCGCAAAGGCTCGCCACAAATGAGTGGGTCAAGAACGCGCGTCCCATCTTTGCAGTCGTCTGCATCTAATCACCTTCCTCCGCCGTCTCCAGGTGGTCTCCGGTCTTCTATCTCACGAAGTGACACAATGAATACCATCTCTAGCGGCGTTACCAACACGCTCCGACGCACCACATCCTTTGCGAGTGCTTTGAAGTCATTAGCAGGTGGTATCGCATTCCCTTCTTCAGAGGACGGACACGCCTCCTCTGCCACAAGTGTCACTATCACGCTGCACAACGATGTTTCCAGACCGCCATCACCCAACCTCAACTTCGCTCAATATACTTCCCCATACTCACGTCCACCAACACCCCAAGGTGCATCATCATCCCGACACCCTCCTTCGCCCAAATTAACAGGGCGGGAGCTACCTGAAGCCTCACAAGCACCAATGGATTTCCTCCCTTGCGATGTGATGGAAGCGCTGATGGAAGAAGATATGGAGCGCCTACGTTCTCGTCGTCGAACTGCTAGCCATCCACGCAGACACCATCACGGTAACCATGGCGGTCATCATCGTGACCACCATCATCACGGAAGCATCCCAAGTCCTAATGGTAGCACATTCTCTATTGATTCGAATGGCAGTGTTATTCTTGGATTGGGAACTGGATCAGGGATTCGAGATGTTTTGCCGTTGAAGAGCACCTATTTTAATTGGTGTATGGAGTATTTCAAGGAGCCACAGATGAGGGTGGGCCTCTCACTTCTTTCGATTGGGAATAATGTTGACATGGAGTTTTACAACAGCAAGCTGAACCTGATGAGCCTGGTAGTGTGCAGTACAACTACCAAGTTTGGCGTCAACAGAGGAACGAACAGATTCATGCCGAGACCTTGCGCCACAGTGCCACCGCTGGTGTGTGTCGTCAAGATTTGTGTGTAAGAAATCTGACGCTTGACTACAGAGGATCGCGAGTGGAAGAGACCAGTTGCCACTGTTCAAGTTACTGGCCATCCTTTAACTATGGCATTCCATTCGTATGATCAACACCTGGTGGTTGCCAACGAGACAGATATGATATCGTTCGTCTACCTATCTCCAGATAAAGTTATCTGGTGCATGTTGTCTGACTTCCATTTAGCGTCTGGGACTGGTCGCAGAGAAAGCGCTTAAACTACTTCTGCAACGGTAATCCTAGGGGTACGAGCATAACCTCGCTTCATATCATAAACGAAGACGTTGGAGGCATCATTGTTACTGCGTCTGGTGCGAATCAGCTATTTTGCGTTGTCTACGTCCTTGACGGGAAACTATGTAGCCGAGGGTATCATTCGACTTTATCGTAATTATGATCCGACCTTAGAACAAGGCCCGGTGCAAATGGTCAGCGCTTTTCGTGGACTTAATGAGGTTATTCAGTTGCGACAAGGAGCTGGTGTGATCACCGACTGGAGGCAATCTTCTGGGCACTTGTTAGTTGGTGGTGATTCCCGTATCATTAGATGCTGGGACGCACAGACAGAGACTTCGGGTCTGGTACGTTATACTCAAATCCTTGTAGATATGTATTGACGCGATCAGGATCTGGATACTGGCTCTGAAAGCCCAGTTACTGCTATCGTGTCAGATAGTCTGTCAGATCAGACCTTCATCGCCAGTTTTGCGGACGGTGTTGTGAAGGTGTTTGACCGTCGCTTGGAGGAAGAGGACGCTATCGTTAGGACCTACTCCGAGCATACTGCGTGGGTCCAAAATGTACGATGGCACCCTACCATCAGAGGACAGTTACTGTCTGCAAGGTAGAGTCAATTTACAAAGTGACCCACTAAGTCTCATTTCTGACTGGGTGTCTGGCTAGTTTGGACGGCCAGGTCAAATTATGGGATCTCCGTGGTTTGGATAATGCAGTTGAGACGACAGATCTTTTACCAAACGGTCTTTCCGCCTTTGATGTACATCCTGCGTCCGCAGTTTTCGCAGCGTTAGTGTCTCCAGTCTTTTCTTGTTTAGGCGTATTCATGGATATTGTCATAGCACTTCGGCCATAAACCCCGCGCAATGGAGATGTCAACAGATCATTGTTCGTTCTCTCTCCCGCAACAAGAAATTATCAGACCATAACACCTCTACTGGGCTCTCAATCCCTCCTTCCCGAGCCCTGCCCTCGACCTTTATTCCGAGATCAAGTTCCCTTATTTTCCATCCCACTGAGATGCTGTATGGTCTTGGTGAACCGGATGGTACTAGTGAGTTCTACAAATTTCCCTGTTCCAAACAAGACCCTGATTGCCTTGCAGTTCGAATTTTTGGTTGCAAACTTTGAGGACTTCTCTCTGTAATGTTATATAGTCATGGTCGTCATCTTGCTTTCAATCGTAGATCTAATAGGAGTTCACTTTCCTAACTTTCCTAATTTTTACATACAATGTTTGGAGTTTCTAACTCTTTTTTCCATTATGGGGTAATCAATGACAACTGATACCGAAATGCGGTGACCGTTCCGAGAGGTTTATTTTGTTTATTTCTGCTCAAGATTTTTTTTATGAACTCAAAGTTCTGGCCGAGTATCAGAACCCTCCGTTTCTCTCTAAACATCATGTCCCGACGATCACTGTCTGCTTCTCCTGATCCACGAGTGACGAAAAAGCCAAAGCTTGATCATCTCACTCCTGATGATTTCAAAAATGGAATATTTCTTGCACCCATGGTCCGTTCTGGCGCCTGTGCGTTCATACCCACATCAACCTGACACTCCTCGTCTCATTTTCTATCTATAGTACCAACAAGGCTCTTTGCTCTCAAGCATGGTGCCACCTTGGTATGGGGACCAGAGATAGTGGATAAAGCAATCCTTCACGCAGAACGGGTGGTAGATCGTCAGTACGACCTTGCAATGCCAAGATTATCATCCTGACAGCTTTCATCCAGCCATAAGTGGTGTGATATCCTACAATGGCAAATCCAGAGCGATGTTCACCACCCACCCAATCGAAAAACCATATCTCATATACCAGATTGGCTCTTCCGACCCAGAGCTTGCCGTCCAAGCTGCAAAGACCGTCATGCAGGATGTATCCGGAATCGATCTCAATTGCGGCTGCCCGAAACCATTCTCGACACACGCCGGCATGGGTGCTGCTCTTCTGACGAACCCCGACCTGCTATGTTCGATACTTACTGCCCTGCGAGAAGCTATGCCGCCAGAGATCACGGTATCTGCAAAAATCCGCTTACTACCTTCCCAAGAGGACACACTCAAGCTTGTAGAGCGCATCGTGAACACGGGGATCAGCGCGTTGACTGTCCACTGTAGAACGAGGAACATGAGAGAAAAAGATCGTGCAACCATTGAACGTCTGCGGGAGATCGTAGACTTCGTAGAGGGAATGGCAAAGGGGATCGCTGTCATCGAGAATGGAGATTGCCTTGGATGGAACGATGCTCAGCGAGTCCGCGCCGTTACAGGTGTGTTGATCTGCAATTGAAGGCTTGAGTTACTTGATGATTGTCCGCAAAGGAGCACATTCCGTGATGATCGCGCGCGCTGCTGAAGCAAACCCATCTTGTTTTAGTCCCACTCCTCTAGAAGATATTGAGCAGACACTGGTACCCTCATATCTTCGTCTTGTACGTTTCCTTTTCGTCATCTCTATGATTCAGCTTATTATTGGATAATAGTCGAAGTACCTTGACAACAACTGGGGCCTCACCAAGTTTTGCACCGCCCAGTTTAAGGCTCAGCATGTCAACATTAAAAAGGCTGACGCTGTAGCGACGCGACAAACGCTTGCTCAATCCAAAAACTTTGACGGAATGAATGAGACTGTTGTAACTTGGACTGGCAAGGAAGAGCTCGATGAAATCGTCCATTCCATTGAAGCAAACCCTCCTCGCAAACATCGTCTTCCGGCGCCTCCACCAATTGTCAAACAACAAGAAATGACGGAAACCCCAGAAACCACTCCGCCTGGAACTCAGAACCCTGAGCCCCCTGGATCTGGTGCCCCCCTTCTGCCAAATATCCATCGGATTGTGTTACCACCACTGGCCACTGGGCACGACGCAACGACCCCGACCCCTGGAGGGGATGTCTCGGTGATTGCTCAGTAGTATCATTCAATGTATAATCAATATTTCACTTGCATAATTCTGTAGCGTCATCCTTTGCTAATACAAACTAGACGAATCCCTGAACACCATGTGAAAAGAATTGAATTTACAATCTGAATGCCGATCCTTGTTCTCCCTCCTCTCAATCCGACTCCTCTATATCTACCAATTCTCTTCCTTCCTCCACCATTTCACCGGCCTTGCATCCAATAGCCTTGACAATACCAGTGGTATTAGCTCTCAGCACAGTTTCTGTCTTCATGCTCTCCAGGACAATGACGGTTTGACCGGCTTCGACGCGTTCACCAACCTTGACCCGTACTTCTACCACTAAGCTGGGCATGGGCGCCTTCAAAGCACCTTTGGCTGCACTCAAGACGTCGCCTCCAAGGGAGACAAGCCAGTTCGGCGTTGACACAACCAAAGTGGTCTTATGATGACCACCAGCGAAGATATGCAGACGCTCCATTGTAGTGGGATTGGCCGATACAGGGACATTTGGTGGTGGAGGCTGGGACACAATCGTTGCGTTTAACGATTGCGCATTGATCGTCGAAGACAATGTTGTGGGAGAAGAGAGAGACGCCCGGACCGAAATGAACGTTGTGCTTCTGGCCGATGTGTTTACCGTGATGTTAAAATGTCCGGGTACAACTGAAACGACATGAAGAGTGAACGTCTCTTCGGCACCGGCGTCCATTTGTAGAGTGATAGTGCGTTCGTATCGATCCCCACCAAACCGACGAGACGTCAGTGATTTCCACGGCGAGGTATTGCAAGATGTTGAGGAAGTTGGATGGTCGCGGAGTGCGATGAACAGCGCGGCTTGGGCGAGAAGTTCCGGTTTCGGTTCTTCGATGATAGGAAAGAGTTCGTCAAAATGTTTCTAAAGGAGCACAGTCAATGACGATGAAACTATCAGACAAAGATGTTTTGCACCTGAATAAAGCCTGTTTCGAGTTCCGCGTTGTTGAATGATGGATTGCCAGCCAACGTCTGAAGGAAGTCAACGTTTGTCGAGACTCCAACGACATGGTACTCCGACAGAGCGCGCCGAAGCATCCGTAATGCTTCTGTGCGATTTTTTCCATGAACGACGACTTTCGCAATCATGGGATCGTAGAAAACGCCGATCTGAGAGCCCTGAAGGAAACCTTGTTCAATGCGCAATGACGGATAAATTGTCGTCGAGTCGTGCGAGGTCAGTGAAGGCTTCAAATCGAATATCGTTGGCCTAGCAGTTATGGATGTATAATCGGGTGCAAAAATATGTGTTGGCGAAGGAGTAGACAGATAAATGAGTGAACCTGAATCTGGAAAGAACTTATTTCGTGGGTTTTCAGCATATATTCGTGCTTCAAAAGCGTGGCCAACGAGGGGTATTGAACCCTGAGTGAGGGGGAGAGGATTGCCCGCTGCCACCTGGGGTGTCAAATTCAGCGACGAGAGGGGAGAAATGGAGTATCACTGGCCTGCAATTGCCAGTCTACAAGATCCAAACCTGTCACCATCTCGGTCACTGGATGTTCGACTTGAAGTCGTGTATTCCTGTCGTGAGTTTGGTCAGTAAACGGCTAGAGTACAACGACTGCGAACGCCGACATTTCCATAAAATAGAACTTCTCTGTATCATTGTCGAATATAAATTCAACTGTGCCAGCTCCAACATAGTTCACAGCTTTTGCCGCAGCAATAGCTTTTGAACTTAGATCGGCACGAAGCTCAGGTGAAAGGCCTGGTGCAGGTGCCTGAGCGAGAAAAAAGATGGATCGACTTCGCGTTCGCTTTATGGTGAAACCTATAAGATGACTGACCTCCTCGATAATCTTCTGATTTCGTCTTTGAACTGAACAGTCACGTTCCCAGAGGCTGACCACATTTCCATGAGTATCAGCAAACACCTGGACTTCGACATGTCTGGGGCGTTCGATGTACTTCTCTATGAGGACAGTGTCATTGCCAAAAGCCTTCAATGATTCGCGTTGGGCAGATGAGAGCGCTTCATAGAAAGCTGCTTCGGAAGAGTCGCTAACGATACGCATTCCCTTCCCACCTCCTCCATGAATCGCCTTGATTAAGATGGGAAAACCTATTGCTAGGTTAGTATGATAGTTGTCAACACGATAAATGCACGACCTATGTCTTGCGATTGCCTGTGTAGAAAGGCAGGATCTTGATCATGTCCGTGGTATCCTGGGACACACGGAACCCCAGCAGCTGAGGTCCTGTTAGGAAAGCTCCAGATTGGATGCTGAAAAAGATAGTACCTGACATGATATTCTTTGATTCACTGGAAAAAACCTCAAAACCAAAAGTATTCATTACAATGACAACTTACCTCTTAGAACCCATGCTAACGATAGCACTGGCAGGAGGGCCGATGAATATTATACCTTCCCCTGCAAGTTTCGCCGCAAACGCTGAGTTCTCACTCAAAAATCCGTAGCTGAGTGATCATTAGAAAGAATCGACTCCAAAATAAGCTTGATAGATGTACCCGGGATGAACAGCCTATTCTATCTTCGTAAACACGCGAGACTTCGAGACAAACCTCTGACCTTACCTGCGCACCACTTCTATGACATATTTCTATGATCTTGTCTATTCGTAACTAAAAAAAACGTTTCGATTCAACTCGAAGAAGGCAGAGGGACTGACTGACATAACTGTCAGCGGACGGAGCAGGTCCGATACAATACGCCTCGTCAGCCTGTATTGCAATCATTGAGGGTCATTGGAAGCTTTAAAAGCAGAAAAATGACCAATTTAACATGCAGAGCATCTGTGTCAACCTCGCTATACACAGCAACAGTCCTTATTCCGAGCTTCTTCGCTGTTCGGATGATTCGGCACGCAATTTCTCCTCTAGAACTTATGAGCGCCACTTCTATATGCATTAGCACATGGCGGCTTGCCTATTCGCAATCAAGATCTTGTCAAAATGAGACTTGCGTGGTGAGGGTAAATTTGCCGCAGCTAAGCCGTATAGTACTTCAGGATGTGATGGTGGACTAATTTAACTCACTTGCTGCCTGAGAAGCATAACTGCGAAGGAGGAAGTTGGTAATATGGCTTGCATGTGTGTTTCTTTGAGATGTAAGAGTGCTTCTCGAAGCGGACACTGTGGATCGCGATGGTTTTCTACGTGAAAATCTTGCAGAAGCGCCAGCAGAAAGACGGGGCAGAGTATTGGGGAGAACTCTAGCCGCTGTAGATTTAGCTTGAAGCATAGTCTCTATTTTTCCTTGATGTGAAAGGCAGTATAACAGAGGCAGCGCAGAAAGAAAAAAGACAGTCCTCAACGTTGCCAGCCACTGAGATCCGCATCACATGATATGGGGTAGCGGGGCACGTGGGGGCACGACTTGCTCGACTCGATCGCAATGACATCATCCGATCATATCGTGTCATGATGGAGGATCAATTATGGAATTTGCACTTATCGACAAATTTGTAGCACATCATACATGTCGGGCGCAACCAAAGAGGCGTATTTGACCTTAAAGAGGCCTCACCAGCAACAGGTGCCGATGTGGGCACTTAACCTCCTTGATGATGGCAATGGCATTTTGATAGCATGCATATCGTAGACATGACTATGAGAAGTAAAGAGAGCTGAAGTAGAGTATTTCTTGAAGCGTTTTTTCATACGGTATATGTTCACAAAATCAGGTAAATGATTGTTGTACATTTGAGGCCAACGACTTATCCAAGGGACCGGCTTTATCACTTATGACATTCCCAGTTCTACTATGCGCCTTGAGCTCACGTATCTCATGACAGGTCAAGAAGAAACTGTCAAATCTGACAACTTGTCCCGATCACAGACACTACGTCGATGTTGTCTCGAAATTGGGGGTATATGGTGTATACATGGAAGGCGGTATGCCTACACTGAGCCAGAATCACACGAGAACAGGCAGCAAGACCTTGCTATGTTCCGATATCTAGGGGCCATACGTAC
>JABCKS010000064.1:16243-51448 GCA_018851325.1 Termitomyces sp. DKA19
CGGCTACGGTCTATCCTCTGAATCCAGGAAGAAAGTTTCTTTGAGCTCGGACCGGAAACTACCACAATTCCTTGAGACAGTATTGTAGAACGATTGAGTGGTCGGTCGGGGAACCGAGATCAATTTTCGCATATATAATTCGTATGATAAGAACAAAACATTATCTGCCGTGCATTGACGATATGGTGCCAGTCAGAGGATAAGTTATTGAGAATCACTGAAGAGATCAATATAGCCAGTTAAATCGAGCTCCTTGAATTGTAGACGAGGGCAATTCGAATGGGAACCAAACTAGAACAATGGAACCAATCCACCTTCTTCGGTCCTTATCAATTGTCACCCGTGGAAACATCGTCAAGGTCAAGTAATGCAAATTAGATTACACACTTTCCATGATTCCAGTATGTGTCTTCGACGAAAAATGTTCTATTCCTCTAAAAAGGAAGCTTCGAGAGTAAAGTGTTCATTCGCAGTTTCCCCTTTTTCTCTGCCTCTTTGTCCCATCTTGTGCTATCAGAGTCGTAGTCGTCTCCTCGACGTCGATATTCTGTCATTCGTGCGGCCGGAAAGTTGTTACTCGCTGATGAAGAGAGTAGGGGAACGGATTGGTGTCAACCGCGTCCCTGCCAGTCATCATTCCCGCCAAACCGTTGTACCTCAAAGTCTGTGTAAGCTTCTTCTGCTTTTCCGGAGCGGCTATGTGGGGTTCGAGGTGTGAGTCATTGGCTGTCGAGAGCGTGTGATCGTGCAGAAGTAAGGTTCGTCAACGAAAGAGGTCGATGCATACAGGAGGAAATGGAGAAAGTTGATAGATTCAAGTCCGTCATTGTTTCTGACCATGTCACCGAAGTACCTCAGTAGACACTCAGCCGCGTCGTTCGTTGCCAAGGACACTTTACGTGCGCTTTTCAGAAAATGCCATCACGAACAATCGGGTCGATTGACGTAGTAATGTAGACTTCAGCAAACGAGCGGCTAACAAATACTTTCGTGTGCACCTCATCTATACAAGAAGAACGAGCGAACGATTACAGATAGTCTAAAGAGAATTTTGGAAAAATGGAGAGTGAAAGGCCCCAATAACCAGGGGAATTGGTCAAACTTATCCGTAGGAGGGATGCAGGCAGTGCGTTTTTAATCGAAGTGTCGACCAGCGTCTGCGGAATTCGAGGGGTCCCTCGATAAGATCGAGCGGGCTGAGGCTGAAACAAAGGATGCAATGGTGTCAGCCGTAACCTTTTTCTCTTGATAGATTACTCACAATCAGCGTTTTCAAATCTCTTCTCAGGGCCCTTGGCTTTAGACGGATCGCACTGCAACACTGTGCAAATCAACTGCTTTAGAAGGCCGACAAGACCCTTTGCTGCAACTTGTCATGAGAAGCAGTCATCAGAAAGACAATTAAAATTAAACTCGCCGTCATCTTCTTTATGTACCTCGTCTTTCTCCGCCTTGCTGCGGACGATGTCCTTGCTTTGTGACGCGACAGACTGGCCGCCGCGAGAGGATATCGCCATGTCCTTGCTTTGTGACGCGGCAGACTGGCCACCGCCAGAGGATATCGCCATGTCACCGTTGGAAGGCATAGCTGTTGGAAGGGCAAGGCAGGGGATGGAAGACGAGGCGATCAAGGCAGCGGCGACAAAAGATGAGCTCGGGGGAAGTTTCATGACAGATAGTTTCGTAGATGTGATACAACACTGCAATGGGCGTAGATCAAACAACAGTCAATGACGAAGCACGAAACTGCACCTTGAGTGGCTAATGCAGGAAGGAAGAAGAGGGAAATGAGTTGAAGGCTGACGTCTTGCGTCTTATATAGAAGTATCATTCCTAGTCAGCCACCCGTTCGACAATTGGACCAAGGCGTACTGGCATAGCAAAGATTGGCCATTCGGTGGATGCCATTCCCTACACCCTCAAATCGATTTATGAACATTCGTGAGTTACATGACAAATAGAAAGCAACGAGAAATCGTGTATCGAGAAACTCCTTGATGAGAGTGACGACAGAACAAGAACAAGTCTAGGATTTGCAAGGAAATGTCATAGGTCAGGTCGTGGGCTATCTGCAAGTTCGAGTAAAGGTGTACAGCAAAGACAGCACGAAAGAGCACGAATAAGTCAATATTTCACACATCGGTCAAGCAATAATCCCAAGCAGTGTATCAGCAATGAAGAACGAGTTCCTTCTTTCTGAGTCTCTAGTCGGCATGCGATCCTTGCTTTTGGTCAAGTTCGAGGTCGAAAAACCATTGCGTCGAGTCTGGAACAGCACTTCTACGTCTCATGAGATCAGGAGATCGATGTATGAAAGGAAGTGCAGAGAGTTCCATGTACAAGGAATCATGCGAAAGTTGCGTGTGCGAATGATAGCCTGAAATCGTTGTGGAGGATGGTCTTGATGTCGAAGTATTTGGTTGTATGTCTAATCCTCAAACTGATGTAAGTTTCGGTATGCAGTGTATTCAAACAGTAAAACCTGGAGTGCACAGGGCACATGTCAAAGATGTTTCAGGAGACGAGGCGCGGGCTTGTAAACACCAATTTTGTTCTGAGTTGTTTTCCGTGGCATGAGGAAGACCAGGCAAAGATGGAGAGAATGAGAGGACTGAAGAAATATGGAAATCGGGAGCAGGTGACGGAGGCGCTAGTGGAGAGCTAGGTGGAAGCGGGGATGAGTTTCCTGCCATCTGAAAGACGTTTTTCTGTTCTTGCTGGGGGGAAGCAACGAGAGTATCTGATGTAGGCGCATCCGAGTTCAGAGGCGTTTCGAGTCTTTCTGCCTTGACGTTCGAGCGAATCGCTTGTCGACGTGGTTTCGACCCCTCTTCTTCCTGCTTGATGACAGGAGGAATGCCGACAGGAAGTGTGTATGTACCTTTGGCGAGACCTTTACGAGCTTTCTTTGTCAGAGCTTTTTGACGAGAGAAGAACCGATGAACATCTTGAGGTGCAACATTCCGCGCAGCTGCCCATGCACGGCGACTCTCGACAGTAGGTATCCGCTTGTCAGCATCCCAGATTTTGAACAGTTCATCAAGGTTGACGAGAGGAAGAGGGCGTAAAACGATAGGCACATTTTCCTTTTCTTCAAATTTTTGGATTTTATTAGGCCGAGTTGTCGTGGTGATTGTCTTGCGCCGCGTCCTGGATCGTATTTTGATAGCTTCAGAGGTCAATGTATGCGAAATTTCAATTGTAGGCTCCGGTTCTTTCTTCACCATTGAGGATACAAAATTATCGGTCTTCTGCAGCCTGAGCGAGTTCTTGAGTATCATAAGAACAGTCTCTGCACCGAGAGCCGGGCAACGGGAGAAAAACCAGCAGCCTAGGTAGTAACAAGACAGCTAGCAGAAGAAGAGGAAGAGGACAGTATACGAAGGGTATAGTGCAATCCGCGCATACACGAAGTGAAGGTCAAGCAGGAAGCGTGGTCGTCGCCTAATTCACGTGGCTCAGGGAAGATGTAACGAGGTCCCTGCCTACCTCTTGCAGTTTGCCCTGCCTCACCCTTCCTGCCACGCAATCTGACGTAAATTTCTACTCTTCGAACCGTGCATTTCATAAAACGCACGGACTCTTCTAGCAGGGAGTTTCTGACAAATTCCTTGCATGTGGGAGCGAACACTGCAAGATCTCATTCGTGGGCTTCGTGCCAACAAGAAGGATGAGGCGAAATTTATCTCCAAAGCAGTCGATGAAATCAGGAATGAAATAAAGGGCGATGACATGGAGCTCAAAGCTGGGGCTGTCCTGAAACTTACCTATGTGCGCTATTGTACCTTTTCGTCATGACTCTGTTGAATGATTTGTACATACTTAGCTCGATATGTTAGGATATGATATGGGATGGGCTTCATTTCACGTCGTAGAGGTCATGTCCGCGCCCAGAGTCCATCTAAAGAGTGTCGGTTATCTTGCGGCTGCTCAATCGTTCGACCAGGAGACCGATGTCCTGATGCTTACCACAAATCTGCTCAAGAAGGTGAGACAATTCACCAACCTGTTCATGGTAAGCCTGATAGATGCCTCAGGATTTGGGCTCTACACCAGCGGATGTTGCTGTCACCTTGAATGGGCTTGCTCACTTCGTGACTCCAGATCTTGCACGAGACCTTTCGCCAGAAATAATCGCGATGCTAAACCACTCACGACCGAACATTCGGAAGAGGGCGATATTAGCCTTATATAAAGTTCTGACGAAATATCCTGAAACCGCGACACATGCGCGTACCCGGCTAGAAGAGAAACTAGAGGACCCGGATGCTGGTAACATTCTTTACCTTTGTCTGAACTATGACAGGATCTGAATAATTATCAGGTGTCGTCGCGGCTACCGTCAATGTTCTTTGTGAACTTGCACGTGTCTATCCAAAAGACTACTTATCACTAGCCCCTCAATTCTTCCATCTTCTCACTACTTCATCCAATAACTGGATGTTGATCAAAGTCATCAAACTGGTACGAGAATCCTTTAGCTATTATTTTCTTTTTCTCATCCTCTAGTTTGGTGCACTTTCTCCATACGAACCGAGATTGGTCAAGAAACTGCAGCTTCCTATCACGGACCTCATCTCGAATTCTCAGGCTATATCATTACTGTATGAGTGCGTTCACACTTGTATCATCGGTGGTATGCTTCAAGGTCCAAATGGTGATTCTTTGGCACGGTTATGCGCTTCAAAACTTGCTGCATTTATTCAAGATCCTGACCAGAACCGTATGTTATCAATGCTAGCTAAATTGATCCTTGCTGAGTTATGTTTTAGTGAAGTACATCGCGTTGCTAGCCATGACTAAGATTGCTCCATCTCATCCGCATCTTGTTGCCGAATACCAGGATACGATCCTTGCAAGTGTCAGTGATCAGGACATTAGTATCCGGATGAGGGCTCTCGATCTTGTTTCTGCAATGGTTCGAAAAAAGGTTTGATCCTGATAGTGTACTGAGCTCCCTTTCAGGTCAATCACGACAATCTTCAGTCAATAGTCCAGCAACTTCTATCACATCTAGTGCCAGAGAACTCCTCAGTGCTACCCTCCGCCACTCAAGCTCTTGCTCAACATACAGCAAGCACACCGCGGCCCCTCTTATCCCCCAGTCAATCTCCCGCTTATCGGCTTGTCCTCTGCCAACGAATCCTTACCATGGGTTCTCAATCAACTTACAAGAATGTGACCAATTTTGAATGGTACATCTCCGTACTCGTTGATCTTGCCCATGTCGCGAACGTCAATGTAGGAGCCGAGATATCCAATCAAATTGTAGATGTTGTAGGACGTGTCAAGGGTGTCAGGCGATACGCTGTGAGGTTGATGTACCAGCTAATCAGCGATGACACTATGCTCCGGAATGCCCATGAAGAAGGAAGCTGCTCCGAAGTTCTTTGGGCAGCAGCGTGGGTGTGTGGTGAATATTGCGAGTAAGTTCATGGATTTACTTTGTTACATTTTTCTTGACACTTAAATGTCTAGGGAGTTGGCCGAACCCCACAAGTTGCTGTCATACCTTCTGCGGCCGGAGGTCTCATACCTTTCACCTGAGATAGTTGCGGTGTACATCCAAGCTGTAACGAAGATCTTTGGAACCTGGGCAGCGAGTGTGGCTCAAAGATGGGAGGAGGAGGATCTGATGGAAGTCAAAAGTGTTGTAGGGCAATTAACGAGCAGATTCGGTGAGCTCGTTAGCAGTCCACACATTGATGTGCAAGAACGAGTAAGGTCCTCATTTGATAATATTTGCCAATGACTGATATCTTTCTTTCGGTCAGGCTGCGAATTTCTTACAGCTTTTCCGCTTCATCCAAGCCGACCTTGACGCTCATCGACCAAAACCTTCATCACCGTTCTCGCCAGACTCGTCGGAGCTGGTAGCCCCCGAACCCCGTTTCCCGAAGAGCTTGTACCTCATTGAACCCCTCTCGACAATATATGAACTCAACCCAGTCGCCACCAATGCGCAGGCTAGCGTGCCGATACCGGAAGGCCTGGATTTCGATGCATGGATAGTTCCGCCGTCCAAGGAAATCGTTTCCGATCCACAAACAGACAAGAAGAAAGGGAAGAAGGGGAAGGGGAAGGGGAAGGGGAAGGTTCAATATGGTGACGTACTTGCGCCAGTTGAAGAGACTCCGGAAGAGGTTGCAGAGCGAGCTAGGGTGTGTTATGTTGCTTTGACATCTGGCTTCCTGTGTACTAACTCATTTGACTTTGTCAGCGCAAGGCAGAACGGTTGGCGCATTTACGAGACGATCCATACTATATTGGCATGGATACCCCAAAGACTGTGGAAGAGGACATTGATTCAATTCCTATTGTGCATTTAGAGGGAATGCCATCTCTGACAGGTCCATCTAGTGTTTCCGATTAGTTTTCGTTACCGATCGTTTAATTGATTTTCCAGGGTCTTCAACATCAAGCCCACCAATTCTCAAGGCAATGTCACAGACGTTCTCCACCACGTCTTTCGTGATCGATCGAGACGGCGAGATGCCTGAAGGCGCCGTAACTTCAAAGCCATTGTTAGTGCCCATTTCACAACAACGAACGCCCATTCCCATTCCTAGCGAAGATCATACGCCTATATCGACTCGACCATCGTCTGTCCCACCATATGGGTCCCCTGGCGAAGACCTTCGGACATGTACACCAGAACCTATAAAGGTGACGACGCGGTCTAAGAAGAAGGGTACCGGGAAAAAGAAACGGACACCTATTGTTGTAGTAGCTGATCCATAGGCAACCCCGTACGCGTATTTTTCTCGGTCACTGATGAATTTTAAATTACTTTGGATGATGGTTTGATGTGCTAATGCAACTTGGCAGTGCTACGATTGAGGATATATGAGGGGTATTCACCTCAGTTGAATCAAACAATCAGGTTTGTAGTAGTGGTAAATAGTCCGAACGTGAAGGCGTCCCTGTCATCGGTCATCCTCAACATGCTCGACCGACTCTACAATTTCATTAACCAGCTCCATCGTCACTCCTGGTATAATTCGTTCAGCATCTGTAAACGCTCGTTGGAGTGCGCTGAGTGCTATTCGTGCCTCTTGTGTCGAAACTCGGGGGAATAGCTGTACGACAGCATAAGATAGAACACTGAGGATGCAGGAAATCCACTGACCGACGCAATCGCTGGCAGTATTACTGAGTCAAGCATTGTGGTATCTGGCACTTCATCATCCACATGCAAATCCTCCGTCCTTTCCGATGGATCGGATCTAGTGGGGTAGTCTACATACTGATCATCATAGTCCTCATATTCATCCGAGGGCTCCCTTTGAACACCCTTTCGGCTACCCTTCTGTGGTGAATGGATACCATGAGGTATGTGCCGTATAGTTGACTGTGAGAAGCTGCTATTGCTCTCAGGTGTTTGGGGCGCGGATGGAGGTAATGGGGGTAAATCTTCCTTTGTGTTGATAGACGGGGTATACTTTGAGGACCTGGACCCAGATTCTCGAGGAACAGGATCCGAGCCGACATTACGATTCTCCCAGGTCAAAGGAGGACCAGACACAGTCCCCGACCGCCCAATGGTTGAAGGACGGTTGTTGTTGTGACGAACAGTGCCGAAATCCCACAGGTCTTCAGGATCCCCATTGATGGGTCTAGTAGATGGCGTGAGTATAGCGAATCACTAGCTGCATCAGTGGCCTACAGATCAGAAACTAGGTCCTGTTCTTCGTCAGCTTGACGTTCACCGCCTTCCGCTTTCCATCGGTCATGACGCTCGATGAGTTCGGTCAGATAATTGGTCTTTTTGGCCATCCGTACAAACTTGTGCTTGAGTAGTTCTTTTGCTGACGGTCGCTGGGTATTCATATCAACACGTCGATAGATCGGCGTGATTGAGAAGTGAATCAGAGCGTACATCTCTTGGGTCCCTTTGGAGGCAGTAGGACACAAACTCCCGGAAAGACTTTGAAAAGTTTGCGTCCAGTGTTGGAGGGGGATTCTTGGGTATGAGGAACAAGACCTATACACGCCGGCACGTCAATGATCGTCCAACTCCAACTTGCACGAGAGTATAGCAACGATCGCCGATAATACATACCTTCATAGGGTGCAGTTCGGCATAAGGTGGTTCGCCTCTGGCCAGTTCAATGGCAGTGATACCCAAGCTCCATATATCAGCCTTATGATCATAGCCACTCTGCTTGATAACTTCTGGTGACATCCAGTAAGGCGTCCCAACAAATGTATTCTTCTTTGCAGAGAGCGTGCCTGAGAGTTGACCAGAGACACCAAAATCAGCCAACTTGACTTCGCCACCAGCAGAGAGCAAGATGTTTGCGGCTGAAAAGATAAAGTATGATGATTGGTATCTCCAGCAAGCAGTACAAAAGGCGACCTTTGATGTCCCGATGAAGTTTCCCTTCTGAGTGGAGGTACTCGAGGCCGCGAAGAAGCTCTCGAACAATAATCGCAATATACTCCTCTCTGAATACGCCAGGCTTCATCTCAAGTAGAGAAAGGTACAATCAGAGGAAAGGATACACCCGAAAAGGCGGAAGGAACTAACGAGATCTGAACATGAACCACCGGAGCAGTACCTTATCAAAGTTGTCAGGCGTCTTATAATTCTCTGTACCTTCTGAAATCACATACTCCATAACTATCCAAAGATTGGACCCCTTCAAGTAAGACCCATGGTATCTTTGTATTGCTTGTCAGCCTCAAGGTATAGTCGAATGTGTATATGCTTACTTCGTGACGTGAGGAGAATCCAACTGAGAAAGAATTTGAATTTCCTGTTGAATATCCTCTATCTCGTCTTCTGCACTCTCAAGATCTATGATCTTAATGGCGACAGTTTTTTGGGTTCGCTTGTCGTAACTGTGAAGTGATTGAATGCTGAATCGAGGTGGCATAACAGTAGAAATCACCCTTTGTAGACTTCCCCAAACGACCCCTTGCCTGGAGATACCCAGCTTGAGGAACACCAGGTTGTGAAAACGAAGACGCAACCCACCGATCCTAACCTGTTTGGCATAGAGCTCTTCTGGATCTTGACTACGGGTGTCCTAAAGAATGGGTATCAAGTTCAAATCGAGAAGGATCAGAGACATAGCACATTGGAACATACCATCACGCAAGAAAGAAACACTTCTAGAGACCGTGTGGTCAAATAATTCGTGTCGCGTCGTGAAGAATGTCAAAGTCTTGCCAGCTCGTATAAAAATCAAATGGGAATGACAACGCGATGGCCTTTACAAAGAAACGAGGAAATGTTAGTGAGAGGCACGTAACAGGGACAGTACTAAGGTTGAACGTTGAACGTACGTTGGACGATATATGAAAGAAAGCTTGGGGACCTTCGGCGGGTTGTTGAAGGGCTTGATCGCCTGGCCTCGGCAAGCGTGACCTCCATATTCGGATAATTCAACCGAGGTCCTCGTCAACAAACAACGAATTATTGACTTTCTTATATGACTTTGTTATGAGCAGGAAACTCCAGTGCGAAAAGATACGCCACTACGATGTCTGAATACAAAGGATTCAAGTGATTCCACATTTCATGCACCGTCCGGATTGAGTTTCTGACTGGGATCCTGCACGCGTATCAATTGTTGCTACCATTGGTAATATAATTAATACCTACGCTTATGATTATCAAGGGAAGGACGGTTCTTGTGAAGCCGGACGCACTCCCGATGAATACTTTTCACGACCACCGGTAAATTACCACTGCTTGTCAACAAGTAGAATGACTGAAAGAGTACGCCTCCTGAGCTATAAAGATTTCAAGTATGCCCATATTACTTTCTTCACATTGCACTTGCACTCATTGATCCAAAGTCGTACGAAAGCGTCGGCGGTACTCATGTGTCTTAGCAGCTTTCGTCATGCTCTCACTGCATATTCGTAATCTAGACCAAGCTAAGTGACGGCTTTTCCTATAAACTGTGTACCAAAGTCTACCGTACAGCATGTTGACAATATGCACAATATGCATCCCAATGTATAATTACAAGGAAATTTGACTACATGCGACTGGATAATACTTATATTAGCATAGAGTACATACCCGATCAAGCTCCCGTCTCTTCGTTCCGATGTACTTATCGTGACTTGCCGGTGAAATTGACATCCAGTATGACTACTTAAAGCTTAAAGTTTGGTATAAGGTGTAGCGGCCGGACTTGTGCCAGCGGCGTTCCAATACTTCGGAGACGATCCAATGGCCAGATGTGGGCATGCATCGATGTGGTATCTAGGCCTCGATACCAGGGCTATGGTTTATAATCTGACCCAGTGAATCGGTACGTTCACTTGCATTACGCCTTCACTGTGCTTGCATCGATCGAGTACATACATTCATGCGGTGACCTCATGCATCACACATTATGGGTGCCACCATATTTGGTCACGGTGATGGAGGGCAAATATTCCACACGTGACCAAGAGATTGATTGTGAACACAGCCAATAGGAATGGTTGGTGCTGAAAACGTTTGACCCTTTTAAAGATATTCATCCCGAGTTTCCCGGAACGTAAGGTATACAATCACGCTAGTGACCTACATTGCAGTCGTTATTGGGTCGAGGGGCACTCAGAGGTAGGAGAGAGCTCCTAAAAACATCGATGTTCCCGAAATATGTGTGTTAAAATTTTCTGCCAGTATGGGTTAATAAAAACAATCAGGACTGAATCGTATCACAAGTATTCTATAAACGCCGATTTCTTGATAGCACGGGCACGCATCCCCCCTAGTTAGTTCGTAAGGTAGATTCGATATACCGAGTCAGGAAAGTCAACGTGAAATCAATTGTCACAACATAGTGCTCGCGATGTTGAGAAATAGAAAAGTTAGATTGAAATCAATTTGCGATGTTCCTACATTCCGAGAAAGACTTGTCAGCCTTCGGATGGTCCACTATCATGAACCACGTACAGGAATATGAGAAGTTTCGTGATCAACATGCACAAAGGCTCGCTCAACATTAGGGAGGGTTTCTATCTGATCCTGTAGCTGTTGACAGAGATCGTGTGCTTTCCATAGTGGGGTGTTTGGATCCAAGACCACGTCGACTTCAACAAAATAGTCCTATTTTCACCTGTTCAGCATGCAGTGGCTCGTGGACGGTGAAGAAAACTCACAGGTCCGCTCTGCATCGAAAGAGAAGGACTGAGTAGAAGCCCAAGGATATGAACAAAATAACGATCTTACGTGGTATGCTCGTACAGTATCAACCTTCAATTTGTAAATAGTGCGGCTCCAGGCAATAATGACACCCAAAGCGATCTGGGCAGGGAAGAGGATCAGAGTCGCCCGTGATAAAAATTAAATCAAGTCTAAACACACAATGATAGCTCCCATGGGATCCAAAACTATGCGTTCACATCAGAGATCATCGACCGCAGTCGGAGAATCGGTCTACTCACACCATATCCATTTGCTTCCGCCAGCTGACATGAGGAGACCTAAATTGGAGTGAGGATAAAAATGGGATACAGCCGAGGGAAATTTTACCAAAGCCATTGATCCACAGGTCGTTGCGATGATCCTCCCAGAGGACGCGTACTTGACTTGATTTCGAACGAAGGGAGAAGCAGTATAAGAAGAGCAAAAATTTCACGCCTAAGAAAAATGACATGAGCATGGAAGATAAACCCATGCAGATGATGGCATACCTAAGGCAACCGCGACGGCTATAATTGATGGCAAATGAAATTCCTTAGTTTCCTCTTTGGTTACGATACTCCGGACGGATTCCACGACAACAACAAGATTTACAGAATCCATCCTAAAGAAAGATCAGAAGCAGGTAACAGAACTCTGCAATGGTCGTACAGAAAACCTGTGAAGCTTTTTCAATAACTTTTTTCTCAAACAAACTTCGACAATGAACTAACCATATACAACGTTACCGATTGTTTCGAGACGGGAACCACCTACAGGCCAACGATTTACGTCGAGCTTTTCTGCTTTTCTGTGGAGCCAAAAGAGGAGGACATTGCTTCCGATATCAAACACCGAGTCGATCCCTGTGGCCAATAGAGACAAGGAATCTGAAGAGATCGCGGCGTACACTGATGCACAACATGAGTGGTGATTCCTCAGAGGTGCTATACACGTACATTGCAATACGCAGAGACAAAAATTACCGATAAGACTAGCATATATAGCTATCTTGACCTGTAGACAACCCTTAGTCGAGGTTGTCAATATTATGGCATTGTTATACTCACAGGAAGGCGCACAATGTCCTCCTCAGCACGTGCTTCCGCTGTGTGGTCCTCCATGGGCTTCAATAATGAGGCGATAAGCTACATTATATATTCGTCAAGTTTGTGAACAAGGAATAGATATTTAAAACAACACACGTCATTCTGTCTCTGGTGATAGCGCGCAACACGTTTTCCCTTCTTCGACCGTTGGCGCAGAGAGACAATCTGTGACTGAGTGAGAAGGCCATCTCGAAGCTGATACGGATCGAGAGGCTGGACGCTTGACGACTCAGATGTCCTTTCAATATCTACTTCCAGAGACGGGATCTCATTAGCTACCATTGTCTCGGGGTTCTGACATGATAACTTAATGACCGAAAATTTCTAAAAACAAGGGAAATTTACCATTGACGATACATAACCCTTGGGCGAACCCTGAGTCTTATGGTCGTCCACCATATCGTCACAAAAATTCAGTGAGAGGTTTGGCAAAGAAATGAAACGAGGTGGGAAAACCGAAACAATGGATGTGGCCAAATCGGATCAACACAATTTCTCTGTACCGTTCGCTCGGGTTTCCCAGAGGTCTGGATACAAGGCTTCCGCTACAGCGGATCCTGAAAAATCCTGAAAACACCCCTGAAAGCTGAGAAGTAAGCAGCAGGAGCACGACCAAGTAGGCCACCTGGTGAGGGATAGGTTAACGGCAGTGATGCCTATTTTTCGCAGTTCAACACACAAGTTCATTCTCCGTCTGAAACTTTGGGTAGACGCACGGACCAGTGATACGCGTAAGATCTCAATAGAAAGACAAAGCCCAAGTGTCCTGATCCCTCTTTTATGCAGTTTCAAGTATCAATAATCGACAGTCAGAGTTCAACGTTTAACAGCGGCGCCTGGAGGTCGTTAATATGATCTCATACTTGGACTCTTTACCACTATCTGGGTCGATATGTAATTAGAACTAGATAATCAAGGATAAAAAGAGGTCTTACATAAGCCTGTCTTTTGTAGAGTGTTCTTGTGACCAACCATGACGCGGACGAACGAGCCGCTTTTTTGGGACCTTGCACCTGTCTTCTTGATACTAGTCGTCCTTGTGTACTTCAGAACATCTTGCACCTCGCTCTCCCGAACTAACAGCACTTCTAGATTCGCAGTCCTATTCTGGTGCTTACTTTCCTCGTGTCTCGGCACACCATTTCGTCACTTGTTATCTAGCTTGTGGGAGTATGCGCTCTTGAGCGCGGAAGAGAATGATGCACGGCGGATTAGAGGAGGGTTTGGAGAGCAAGAACAGTGGGAAATGGAATATCGGCATAGAAATGTTTGAACATCTCCTGCGACACGACGATATCGTGTCATCAACACTTGTGCTTGAGGAGCTTCCCATGCCCGTAATGATGACTTGCCTCTGACAATGCTCTCATATTTCCCCGTGATTTTCACCTTCCAAATACGGACGTGCGGTCCACTGGTCCATTTTCAAATTTTTCGCACGAATTGGAGGCTGACTGGCTTCAGGCTCTTTGAATGAGGTATAAAATCCCTTGTTTCTTGCCTTTCTCTTTCCTCATTCTTCTCGTTCGTACCACCGTCATCCACATAATCTAAACCCACCTTGATCTCTCCTTTACGTGCACAATACCACATCACTATCCCACATCTACTACACGAGCCACCCGCTATGAGAATTCCTTCGAGTTCGTCGTTTGTTCTTGCCGCCGCTTTGGTTGCCTCTTCCTCAACCCCAAGTCTGGCCGCCCCTGCTCCCGCCTCTTCCGAAGGAGGCATGACCACTTTCTCTGGCAACCAGTTAATAGCCTCCCAAAGCGGTACCATTATACACCGCGCAGAAGAGCGGGACAACTTGTTGGACAACGGAACCTGTAAGTTTACATGACCTTATGGTGATCTAGAACCCTTATCCCTCTTCTCCAGCGAAAGATGGCGAGATGCCAGTCGAATGCAAGCCTGGCGACCACCCGGATCCTGCTCAGCATAATTCCACTAGTCAAAAGGACAAATCGGCAGCTAACTCTGCTCCATTATCAACGCAAGCTCAACACTCTACAGATAAATCTATAAGTAACCCGGCATATGAGGACAATTTCCCGGATGCCGAGTTGAAGGTCAAACTCTCATCCATGCCTTCGTCTCCGAGTCCGAAATTTCCTGTACAGTTGCTTGCTGCTGAAGCCCCTTTCCCCACGGCCCCAGCTGTTCCTGCTCCTTCTGCATCCCCTCTTCCTCCTGCATTCCCTGCTCCTCCTGTATGCCCTGCTCATCCTGGATCCCCTGCTACTCCTGTATCCCCTGCTCCTAGAGCCATTCCTCCCGCTCCTTGAGACCAGACTCCTGAAATCTCCTTGAGCATTCTCTCAAAACCGCGAACTATATCCAGAGACACAGCTTCTGTTTTGGTTTCGGTTTTTCACTCATCTTCTTCAATATTGAACGTTTTATTATTCTGGAATAAATAGAAAATTTTGTTATACCTATAGGATTTTCGACTTGTTTCGACTCGAATAGATAATATTCCCAGTTTCAACATCATATGTAAAGGTTCTGTCAAAACATTGGAGACAACAAGTCAATCTGGTCATACACACAAAAGGGTTCGTTGATATTTCTTGCCCGTTGTAGGCCTTAAAGCGACATTAACTTTCAGACCTGAATAGCTATGATATTTATGAGCCGTTCCCTGAATGGACTGACAAGTCGCTATGAAGGACTAGAAGAGCGCGAGGTTACGGTCATTATACCGATACTGACATCGTGGTCGGACAAGCACAACCGGGAACACTAAAAATACCTTTTTCTAGTTGGTAATAATGTGGGCCGGACATATCATCAGGCTTGTCACGATCCAGGTATGTATAGGTGACCGACCATGGTAATGAACAAGCTGCCTATTTCGGACAAACGTTCGTGGTTCAATCGCGCCGATTCCCGCGCAAGACGCGTTGTCGCGTCCCAACACGTGATGAACACAGCAGCATCACGGCTGGTTCATATCTAGGTCGAGCTTCGAAGTATGTCAGACCCCGAGAAATATTCACACCCACAGCTTCCCTTCACTCTCCTTCGTCGGAGCCACTCCCTTACACACATATAGTCAACTGGAACCCGGGAAACAATGTCAGAACCTGCGAACAAGACTTTGCCAGAGGTATCAGAGGCGGTCGACGAAGATGAGGAAAACGTCCAGGTAGCTGGGGAGGAAGAGGAACACGACGACGGAGAAGAGAGCGACGAGTATGAGCTAGCTGACGAGGTGGGTGCAAATACTGTTTTGAACGTTCATTTATGACCGTGTACTACTAGGGGGACTCCAAGGAGTTCGGCGAAGAGGACGAGGAAGACGAGGAGGACGAAGTTGATCATGACGAGGAAAATCAGGTTGGTGTTACTCCCTGTCATCATTTCATCGCCTTTAGAAGCTTAAACTGCATTTTAAGGACAAGAACTCTAATTTGACTGCAATGCTGCTGAGAAACGTAAGTTCAACCGAGATTCGAGTATGACTCGGACTGAATTTGTGAAACCAAGCCAAATGCTGGTGAAGAGGAAGAGGACGAAGACGAAGACGAAGACGAAGACGAGAACGGTAAAAAGAGAACTAGAGAGGATCTTGCTGAGGAGGCCAATGAGGAGCCAGAAGGAAAGAAAATCAAGGCTTGAATTTCCGTGGTTGCTGTCTCGAGGATGTGACCGAATCACCGTGAGTCGATGAATGACTTCCTACACATAGTTGTACAAAACATACACATAACAAAATCTTTTACTTATCCTTCTTTATACTCTGTCGAATTTTTATAGTTTTACGTGTCGTAGCTCAGATGGTCGATAGAAAGACTTTCGGGGGATAGCCTACACTAAGAGTGTCTTGTGTATACGGAGGTATGATGGATTGTTGCAGATTGTCGTATGCTGCTGACAGGCCCTGGACCAATATAACAAAATCCAACTTGTAAGGACAGACTTGTTTGTTGGAACGTATGTAAGGAGGATGGCAGTCACTAAGCGATGTCATGATCAGGGAACGATCGCCTGCGAGTCCCACGATCCGTCGCTTGTCCTCCAGAACTTCGTCCTGCGGTTCGGTATGACGCCCAACTCAACGTAATCCACGTCTGTCGGGTCAACGATCAACAGCGCGAAATTTTCCAGCGCTGTTTCCCAATTTCTCTTGGCTTCCTCGTCCGCATCTTCAGATGGCTCCTCCAGTTTGACTGGCCACTTTTTTGCCTCCTCCTCGCCGCCTTCCAAGGGTGAGCCCGGGGTAGGACGGCACCAGCTTGCCTTCATGTGCGCACTCATGTTTTTGAATGACTCCTTCCTTTTCGTTTCCCAGTCAAAGTCCTCATCCTTCAGAATTGCAACTGCGCTGTTCGGAACTGCATGCTTTACGTTATGAAGAAAATGCTTGTACAGGCTGTTGGATGGGGCAGGGATCGCGCTTGCGATGCCGGAGATGCGGAATTGTTCTGAAGTACCTTCGATCCACCAAGCGACCTGGACATGTGGGTTAGATATAATCTGCGCGGTCTTCGGTGTGCGGATGTCGGTCGAGGTCAGAAATAGAGGCAAGGATGGTTTCGATCTCGGGCTAATGAACTCTCGGAAGATGTGCGAACGGACATGGGGTACAGGATTTGTTGGATCAATTGAAGCAAGTTGGACCACTTGGTATCATCTTAGTTCATACGAGCTGGTCATGCTGTTCTTGTTACCACTTACCGGTAGCTTTCTTATGTTCAGCGAGAGCATTATCGATGGCAGTTTTCCATCGGGGAATAACAGAGGTCAACATGATGGCTAGAGGTCAAGTTGTCAAGAAGCATTAAAATTGAACATCATGAATATTAATGATGACCTCACCTCTGATACGACCAAGTCTGGATGTATGACTTGAGGCCTTCCCTTTGAGAATGGCCCTATCCAGTCTCCTGGGTCTGGAAGACACTCTTCTCTAAACTATCGTTTCTTGTATTGAAATGCTACAACATTCACGCTGTTCAGTTGCCACTACTTGAGGACGTGTCGTCCAATTCTGAGTCGAAGATGTCATAATGGCCCCACATGTGACGTCACTATAGCTATTGCTACGATAAAAACCTTGACCAATATCCGCGCCGTTCATCGTTCTTATAGTCCACTTCCGTGTATAGGCGGCAAGACCATTATTGAGAGACCGTCTCATCGGTGTTAGGCTTTCGAAGCGAAACGCAAGAATACTACCACAACAGCAACACATGACGACACAATCTAAGGTCGGCACCCCCCAGGTCTACGAGGCCGGAGACCAAAGGTAGTATTTCCTTTCATCTCCAGCAGGAGCTTGTCACTCAAAAATCATCATGGGAGATCGCATCATCGGGGCCCTCGCGACGCCGGAGAAGATCAAACAATTCAAGAAAACTATAATATTGGCTCTGACAAAGCCCATCTTGACTTGGACTCAAAGTTCGTGCATTCCCTCTATTCATCTGCCACAGATGGATTCGGGGCATATATCTTACCTGCAATTTGTAGAGATCAGCGCAGCATAGCAAACAGGATGGCGGCTGCGAGGAAAGCCGATCATGAAACGAACAATAGTAAGACTGTTGATGATCCTTTGGCTCCTGCAAGAGCGCACGGCAATGAACCCTCGCGTGGCGCGAAAATTGATGCTGAGATTCAGGCTGAGGAAGAAGAGCTTCTGGAGAGGAAGGACAAGGCTTGAGGTCGTCATGACGGATTAGAGTGTGCCGATTGTATCCTATACTATCGAGCTGGAGAGCATCGAAATACGGATCGTTACAGTCAAATACAATTGAGTAACCTATGCTCGTCTTGGAACATACCTGCCTAGACCACGCGTGTATTGTGTAGAAGCCAAATTCAATTGAACCCTAGGGTTTAAATGGCCATGATAATGATGAGCAATCAGATGGAGTGTCGTATGATCAAGCGAATTTAGGTGTGACCTGGATGCATCCGATTTCAGCAAATAATCGACCTGGAGGGGATATGCACAACCGGTGGATTGTGGTCAGAGAAAACAATGCTTCCATACTGCGCTAGACCGTGTCTTAAATACAGGGTCCGGCCGTTTTTCAGTCTGAAAGGTCCAGGTCGTATTTTGTCTGTTTCGTTTGCCCAAACAGAGTGTAGACAATCCTATATGCCGATTGGACGAGAATCAAGCATCCTTATCAAGATTGAATCTGCAAAGCCTGGTGAAGCTGCCTCGAGTTGCGACAGTACTCATATGTTTGATATCCAAAGGTTATTTGTAGATCAGAAAAGACTTAAGTCTTCAGACATTACGACACAATGTGTAACACAACTGTATTACCTGTAGATCAGAAAAGACTTAAGTCTAAAGGAGATATGTAAGTATCTATAAGTCTGTACGTAAGTGGTAAGTGAACGTACCCTCAGACGTTACGACACAATGTGTAACATGACTGAGGGACGTTGTGTTGTTTTTAGCTTATATAGTCGGAAAAATAAAGTTTCGGAAATAAAGAGTAACAATCAGAAAACACTGCGAGCGGCAGTGGCGCATCACAGTGAGCAAGTGAACTAATAATAAGGATGATATAAAAGTAGGACAGAAAGAAATACCACAATTACAGTAGTCTAGGATCATAGTTCAACATTATTCATCATCAGAAACATGCAGATCAAGTCTTCGAGTAGACAAATTGGAAGACGACTTGAGAAGAACTACGTGTCTTGTTTGGAGAGACATTGGAAGAGTAGGGTGAAAAGAAAGGGCAGTTCACAGCAACGGGAATCCAGGACTCGAAGTGATGATTGGCAACGTGCTCCTGTAATATCGTGGGTGTTCCAGCAGTATCAAATAGTAGGGTCTCGTCCTGTAATCAGTAGTCCTACTCCTCCAGCTGTCTGAATAGAAGTGTATCCATTCCTTCTGGTAAGGACGATGTACTTGCCAAGTGTACCTGCGTGTGATTACCCTGCTCACGAAGATGAAGAAGCATTCGGCAGGAAAGGATAGGGCACATTATGAGTTGCACACTAGTAGATAAATCGAAGTAAGCCGTGTCATCGAATCCGCGAATATGAGAATCGACTTACGCTAATGGTATTGAAGCGAATTGAATCTGGGTTTGAAATATGCACAGCACGTCAAGTTTTATTGGCATAGGAATTGATACTGATAATCACCGGAAGTACCACAGCAACCATGAGCATGAGCGCTGATGATGTGAAGACACATGCGTAGTAGAAAGTACCTAGGTAGGCCAGCGCTCGTCAGCTCTACCGCTGCGCCGGAGATGATGCGAGATGAAGACCATCATAATAGACAACGTTTTGAAGTGGAAGTTTCATGCTGTGGCGTTCCGGGTCGCTTCTATCGAGAAAGTATTGATACGCTTTGAAAGACGTAAGACAAAAATTCGCTACTCGAGAGTCAGTGTCAAGCGAGACCCAGAAAAGAGCATTTGACCAGTGTAGAATAAAGTGATGAGGGCAGAGTTCGCCAGGACAATCTTGTTGTTCACTCCGAGGGCATAGTAATCAGTGCAAGATATAGAACCAGGAATGTCGACTGGCAAGTTCCTCCTTTAGTAAAAAGAAAACTACGAGGGGTGGTGAAATCACTCACCACGATCCGTATGCATGCTCTCGAAAATATCCTTTGTCCATACAGATACAATTGCGAAACTAGCACACCAGGTGATGGAGAACAAGCTAAGAAGTAAAATAGTTATGTTTCGGCTTCTATCCCAGATTGCCCAAGTCCTGATCGCGAATATCACTAATACAGGAGACATTAGATGATTATATTGATCAAATATACGATACGCAACAAACTTTCAGAGACGCATAACGAGGTGTTGACACCCCCTAACAGGTACCAGACGTCAGATCGGCAAAGAAGCCCAGTGAAATTCGGAAAAAAGAAATCACTCACAAGTAAGGGTGTTCAGGTACGACAAACAATCAGCAGAACGCTCAACTGGCGATTTGTCAGAGGTATTTAACTCGAAGCATGTTAGCTATTTTCTTACACCCGATCAGCATTAATAAAATAACTAAAGGCGTGAATCGTGTGCACAAATAAAGGATCTTTGGGACATTCCATGAAGCTTTCCAGATTGTCAGGATCTCGAGGGGAAGCATAAGTATGTATTCATATGCCTGGCGAACCATTCCAATCAAGGTCAATAATAATTCGCAGTAGCGTGCAAAGTTGTCTCACCCATAAAGTTGTGCATGCATCTATAAAAATCAGTCAGATAGCGAACCTCCAAAACTGAACCATTTACAATTAACATACTACAATACAGCAAGGAGTATCAGCCATAACAGGACGTACATAACTAGAAACACTCACTTTCTGAGCGTAAGAGTAACCTTGAAATGTTAGTGAAGGAGTTACTGTCTTCAATACTGCGAAATGCATTGGGGTACTGCGATGAAAGAATTTGGGGGAGAGAGGGCTTCGCAAAACCGCAGCATCTCGGGTAACCAGTCTTTAAAATAGGCCTTATTTTAGTAAAGGAGTCTACGGAGGCTAAAGAAAAACGATAACCCGAGTACATTGTTTTGATTTGTACATCCGTTCAACGTTCGATTCCATCATAGCCAGGCGCCTTCGACTTCCTGTTCAGGTTGTTTGAGCCGAAACCCGTGGTACCAGGCTTGCTGGAGCGAAACACGCCTTCGACTTTCTCCGAAGTGAATTGAGTTCGGAGACAGGGTCCTATTCGGACAAATTCAACCGACGAAGAAAGTTGACGTCGATGTCAGTGTCACCGAGCATAACTGTCTGTTAGTGTGCTTTACGTACAATTCCCATGCACTCGGTGCCCGGAATAAATAACTGCCGGATACATGCTATGTACTAACCTTTACCTTGCATATGATGTAGCGTTTTCGTGATATACCTCATCTCCCCCATCTCCTTTTTGACTACTGAAATTTTTGTAATACACAAATTATAGATATCATCAATACTTTACTGATCCAACTTCATCCGCGAGGTTCTGAACAACTGCACATTTCCAACGAGTGTTGGGTCCAATGGATCGACGACTGCCAAAGCACTTGACCACTTCTTCACTATGAAAGGGGCACAATCTATCGTTCATATCAATCCAATTTGCACCCACCTTCGCCTCCATTGTGACGCGAAAGACTTCACCAGAGGTTTAGCCAGTGCCGATCAAATGACTATCATTTCTTCATAACACCTCCACACCCAGGACTTATACATGGAGGTTCCTTGTTTTGGTCGCCTCGGGTCGGGTCATCCCAGGCCTCTTTTAGCTTCTTGTACCTTTGTTCATCACATCGCATTGAACGAGCCGCTCAAAGTTTTGTATCTCAGGCTTTATCCGCACCAGAGTTAAGATCATATGATGTAGGAGGACAACCTGTATTAGAAGTCTCCAAGAACCATCCTAGTCTACTGACAGCGATTTGCTAGGGTTCGCGCCGTCTTCTCAAGCCGTCCCCTTCCGTTCCCCCATCATACTTAGTAGCGACGCATGACAATAGATCAAAAATTTCCTCTAACCAGATACAGCCTTCATCAGACAGCATCAAAATAGTTTCTGCGAACTTTTTTTTGCCCAACTCGGAGTGATGATAGGAATGATAGAAGGCTTAGCGAACATTGGCTTCAGTAGAGTAAGGTGGTGAAATGCTACCCTACATTATAACAAAGGCAGGGTTCTAGGGAGCCTTTGCGGATTCGGCCTGTGCGTAAGTGACTCGGATGCGTCCTCTCTCAAACGTGATTCAACTCTTTTATACAATTCATGGCTAGACGCCGCCTGCAGCGTTCTCATAACTATGAAGAGAGCACTCAGGTGGTCCCTACAAAATGATCGTATACACCATTGAGTGCAGTGAGAACCATTATCCATTCTCACTCCGGCTCAAGGCCCACATCATTGTCTGAAGTCTCAAGCAGACACCCTTGCGAAAATCTACCTGAGGAGTCAATGATTACAAGCACACATGAGCCAGACTAATCATTCTATTAATGCTCGCTCTATTTGACATCTGTAAAGTACGTATGCGAACTTGGTAATTTCGTTACTGAACTGTAAAGCTTGGAGGTAAAGTCAGGAATCGTGTTTGTCGCATGTATTCAATGAATGCTAGTGAATTAGATCATTTCTACCTCCCGTTGAGCCTCTTCTTCTGCGCTTGACGCGCTCGTTGGAAGGCATTTTCAGAACTCCTCCTCCAAATGGCGAGGATCAGCGGAATCATGCTACCAGACTTTATATCATGGAAGGTATCGCTTGCCCTTGATTCAGAAATTCTTGAATCTTTGACTGGTCTTTCGCGATGCCGATGTCCTCGATTGCATGTCCTTTTGAGTTCCTTTACTTGCCTATCCGCTTGTCCACCTCTCCATCCACCATGACCATTCCCATTGTCTTCGTTCTCGTCAACATAGTCCTCATCAGTATTATCGTCACCGACGTTATCATCTAAATCCAAGTCTTCATTGCCAATATTCCTACCGCTATGAACGAGTCTCAAAATGATGCCGGGTAGAATCTTCGGCAGCCGCAATTTTCCCTGAGGCTTGAGAGCAGCAGCGGTAGCATATGCGATGTCAGAAAGTTGAGATGGAGACCAGTCTTGATGGTTGTATATTCGAGCATCGCAGTTGTGAGGGGACTCAACACTCACAAAGCCTGGAAGATCGCGCAGAAGTAGTGGAGAATGAGGAGATTAGTGGGTGATTGTGGAAAACCATCGGGGAAGACATTCGAAAGCATATGCGGCGGTCGTGAATCGGTCTTGACATCAGTCAGACTCATCGTCCAATTCGGCAACTGTAAAAAAAGCATGAAACTGAAAAACATTGAGACGAGATGGGCAACTCCGACCGGCATAAAGGCTGCGAGGGATCTTCCAGTGGTTGCATGAAGATCTCGATGATTGCATGAAGATTTCAATGATTGCATGAAGACCTCCACGCAAAAAGAGTCCGTTAAGTGGATCATTGATGTTTCGCAGGGGCCTTTCAAGGTTTTGCAGTCGGCTGTAGCTGAGGAGATCGAGGCACTCGACCGAAGATGAGAGCTCGGTAAGTCAGAAAGGCTTTGGGACGCACATCGTCTCCTTTTGCGTGCGGGATTATGCGACAGGCCTGCGAAAATATCGCATGTTTTTCCGTTACAATACAGGTGTCACGACGATTTCATCCCTGAACCCTCCTCTCCCAACAGTACCATGGGTGGAGGAGTATGACTGTCGGTCGTACATTATCTGAAGATCCAATAGGTAGGCTAGTTCTCATATTGGAGATGAATCAACGGGTTCATTAATGAATGTAAGAAATGGCCTGCCAGGGGATGTGAGATGATAATCCCTGTCGTCTAGTATCAGTTGATTGTAGTCAACTATGGGGCCATTTAGCGGGGCTGAAAGATCGCCCTCACGGCCCACCTGCAACATAGTGCAGTCATGGGAGTGGGCGAAGTGAAAAGTGTCGGAACTCGTCAGCTGAGATAGACAATGTGAATGTTCTCCCTTTCGGTAATCCAAGAACTTGATGTTATCGTCAGTGTCCACAGTACTCGTGGCCATATCTGTGTTCACCGTTCACCATTCAAAATTCAAAGGTTCAGTCAATGACGTCAACCAAATTCGAGCTGAGGAGGTTCAAACATTGGCTCCGTCAACAAATTGGGACGCACCTTGTAACTTCAAGCACTAACAGTACTAACCGATATAACGAATCCATCCAATGCCAATCAACAGCTCTTCCAATGTATCAGACAAAACGACATGTAATTCCTCTCCTTTCGAGCCACGATGTTCATATTTTGACCTGACCAACTTTGCAGTATTACCAACCCAAACATCTCTATCATCGAATGGCGGAGCTCAAGACTGCCACTGCTGACAGGGCGGTAGAAGTACCCTTGCGGCAGAGTTATTTCTGTGTCCGTGAGATGGTTTTGACGTGACCCCTTCCAAAGCATGGTACTTGTTGTACGTATTCACCCGACTAAACACTGACTCCATTAATGTGAGTTGCCGTCGTAGCTCAGCCATATGAGGTCAAAATCCTTTTTGTTAACGACGAATCGCGCTTCAGATGAACCTCAACGAATGGGAGCGCGGCAGGCTACGCAGGCCCAACACACGCTGGCCCGGTTCTGTATCAAATGTGAGATCAAAAGACCCAAGTAAACATTCATCTCTTTACACCAATCCGGCAGCACATTCGACTGGGTATTTATCCCAGAGCCAAATAGCATGCATGTGGTAGAGGAGAAGCCTGCTTGCCCTTTGGTTGACGAGGAGTCCATGACAAATAGGATGGCTTCACCACACACGATGCTCAGCGCATAACCACTTGGCAAAACCTGTATGAGCAGTGAACCGCGGGTTATACTCAAGAGTCTTGGGGATAGAAGGTCTTTTGCTTTCTACTGAGAGGTCAAGGTAGTGCCTATGGCCAAATGAACGACATTCCGATCTGAAGCATAATTGAGCCGTTTCTTGATCCCTTCTGTCCGGATCGCGGACCGTCTTCCCAGACCTTCAAATCACGAAGGTCGATGTCCTGCAAATATCTACGTAGTACATGATTCCCTAAGTGGCTCGTCATACCCCCATTTGTCATGTAGTGCACCCTAAACGTTCAACACATATTGTTTTTACGGCTATTTCTCCACGGTCAATTTCCTTGGCCTTGTCACTCGCCTCACGTCGACTCGGCCCAACCAACCTTGTACGCAGATGCTCCCAAAACTTGCTCACGTATACAATAAAGGATCACTTATATAGGGGACAGGATCATGTTTTATTACGAAGGGTTCGTTGTGATGACTAATGAGGCAAGCACTCCAGACGAGAGGCGCATCAACGAGGATCAATTATTGGATAGGATGCTACGACTTAATAAGTACCAAGAACGGCTCTGTCAAATTTTCTGAACCTTTGATCTCAGGAAGAAGGATAATAGAGGGAGGCAGATGACATATTGATGGATGGTGGTGTCGTAGGTATCGTTGGGCTGTAGGGCATGAAAAGCAAATGAAGATGGCAAAACGGCGAATGTTGCCCTTCAGCTGTTGGAAGAGTCAAGACGGATGAAGGATGATGTACTTGCGGTGACATCGTGCGCATGTCGGCTGACTGGGGACAGGCACGAAAGATTTAGGGGACAGGGGTGCAAATACAGTGATAGGGGCGGCACCTGTGATTTGTACAGAGGCCAAGTATTCTTTCACCAGGTACGTGGATTGTCTTTGCGGTCGTGGCCGGTACAAAGCACTATCCATGGAGAAAGCAAGTAAGTCTAATATAAGGGAGATGCCGACGGGGACATGGTAGATATGTATCATGTCAGGCCGTGTGAACATTAAGCTTGTTTAGGACTGTACTTTTTCCCATCACGGCCGCCACATGTGCACTGCACATACACTGTTTTACAATTATATCACAATCATCTGCACGACCGGCTGACTTCTAGTAATTTTATTCGGGTTGAGTGGGCTTCTATAGATCACTGGCTGCTTGGTTCCAACTACATGATACCACAAACTCAGGCTATACTACCATAGACTTTCACAGTTTAACACAACAATCCTTCTCGATCCGTTCTGGTATTCGCTTTCGCCCATGGAGGGATCTAGACGATGCGTTTATCGAATGACGTTCGGAAGAGGAATTTGTTTGCTAGATTGATTCCTATTGCAGAGACAAGAAAACAGCTAAATTATATAAGTACACTGAGAGCAATCAGTCGTACATTCGTGATTCATTCCTATCATAGCATTGCAAAAGGGCCTGGGGTATCCTGTTGCTCGCATATCATCTCGTTCAATAGATATAGGTGGAAAGGAGAGGGAAATGACAAGAACGCGACGGCCTAGGGCAAAAAAACCCTACGAGTCCAGCTTCTCCAACTCTCGCATTGAAGTCAATTGGCTTCTGAGAGTCCATATCCGTTGCTCCGTCGTGTCCAAAGTTTTCAGCAGCTGCGCGACCTCTTCTCTCGCATTCGCGGCAACAGGGGGCATCCCGGGTAGTGATGGCGGCGGCGGCCCACCTTTCGTCACGCCAAGCTCATCCCACAACGCGCTTACCACACCCTGCACCAACTTCTCCCTCTCCACCTCCTTCCTCAAGGTCTTCCTCACCACTGCCTCATCTCGTCTGCCTGACCGCATCAACGTATATATGTTGCTGAACACAAGCAGTACGATGACGAAGTAGAGTATCGTCGTTGACGATGATTGCTCCCACGCATCCTGGACAAGCTCAATCGCCGTACGTGTGCTCCGACACGCGACCTGGTACGCCCCGTCAAATGTATCCCAGGCCCACTGTAATCCGCGCTGGTTTCTCTCCTTCTCCCTTTTCTTGCGTTCTTCCTCCTCCGTAAGCTCCTTCGATGGCCCCTCTGTCGCACCCACCGCTGGCTCCACGGCCTCGGCAGCTACGGCCGCCTGTGAGAGAGTGGTAAGGTCCACACCCTCTGGGACGAACTCGGTTTGGTGTTCCTTAATGTACGCCCGCATCGCCTTCTCAAGCTCGCCGTGATATACCTTCTGTCCGTCGATGGCCGAACGCTCGATGATACCTTTGATGAAACTTCGCCCGGTCCACTCGACTTCGGTCGTCACCACAATCCGGGTCGAGACACCACTCGCCCACATGATACAGGTACGGGTCTTGACGGCAAAGACACTCCCACTTGGAACCTCTGGGGTACGCGTCGTCGTGAGCAGAATGACGTGGTCATCAAAGTCGCAATACACCATCTCATCACGGATTTCACATTTGGTCTGTTTTGGTCCGAGGCTCCCGTTGAGGGGTTTGATATAGGACATATTCCGCGCAAGAAGCTTTGAGCCGGGTGCTGTTGGCGTCCAATCTGATATTTGGATATCTGTAGAGAGAGATGAATAGGAGGCTAAGGCTGAGCATACGACGTGGCGCGCACCCATGAGTTTCTGATTGACAGACATGAAATCCTTCATGAATCCGCTAGCAAAAATCAACCCATAAATCTTTTCCGGCGTTCCTGGAACGACCGCGTCCAACGCTGTCTCGACAAGGTGCTTCCCATCTTTCCCACACACACACGTCGTCGCTCTCCGCGCTGAGCCGTTGACTTCCTGACCCGCAAGAGAGGCATTCATGCTAGGGGCGTCGAATGAATCACGTCCCGCACTCGAGATGCTAGCGTCGTCGGGACGATCCAGCTTCCAAATGTTATGTATGACGTCAAAAGTTGTGTCACGCGACAAAAATGACGCGAAGGTGTATTTATTCTGCCTTGTCGTGATTTGGATGCCGTTGGGGATCACGAACGCAGTCATTTTCTTCTCGAGGTGCGTAAGTTCGTGGATTGGGATAGACAACTGTGCTCAGATGATGAGATCGGGAGCCAAGTCGGCGTATAGGGGGACCTACGTCTGTGATCCAACCAAAAATGTTCGCATGAAAACAAATATGATTTTCGGATATATATAATCTGCCTTGTATGAGTATTTCCCGTTGTAGAGCACAACCGTAATCTACATAGAGTCAGTCGGCTATCACTGAGACAGTTGCTTGTACAAGGTGCTTACCATCGATCAGATACTCACCCTCTGGGATACTCGGGAACAATTCGTGAAAGTCTGCGTTGCGCTTATTACTTGCAACAGCAAATCCTGTGACAGGAATATCATCCTGTCCTAAATCCAGATCATCTAAATTATCCTCCGAGTCATCGTCACTACCTTCCGAACTTTCCTCAAGGCCCGAATAGTAGTCTGGACGGTCATCTCCCGGATAGTGTTCCGACCTATCGTCACTATGAACAGACATCGAGCCGTTGCGTCGCGAACGGACACTCCTATTTGACGGCGACAGTTCGTTCGACTTGGTCCTATGATGACGAGAAGATAGGCTTCCGGGGGGAGAAACGTATGTAGTACTCGCAGAGGATAGTTTACGAGAAGGACCGGGTTGAGGTGACTGCGCCGCCCCCGCCGCTGCTGCAACGAGCTGTGCCTGTTGGGCAGTGGGTAGACTATGGTTGGCCATTGCAAGGCCAGAGGCGGCGATTGCGCTTGCAAGACCGGTTGGTTGACGTTGTACGGTTGGCCGACGCCAAGGCCGTTTCTTTTCCTTGTTCGTGCCTGCTGAGGAAATGATAGAGGCACTGTCCGTGTCGCGTCGAGGAGAAGACAAGTGGACCGAGCTGGCTGCTGGGGAAGTTGTGGACTTGGGTGGAGACTGTGATTCTGATGACGTATACTCGTGCGATTGCACCGACGTGGGGGACTCGACAAGATTAGTCCGGGAGGTAAGCACTGCATATTGACTGTCACTCGATACTCTGGCTGGTGGCGCTACGGGACTTGTCGTTGGATGGTCAATTTTGACCGGTGGTGGGCGGTTAAGAGAGCGGGAGGACGCCTGTTTACGAACCCCCTGTGGTGGATCAAGGGTCCTTGATGACATCGAAGAAAGCGGCTGGTCAACTGTTGTTGGAATCACTGGTCTCGAAGGTAACTTGGCGGCTGATATGTTGTTTGGAATGGAAGTAGTACAAGATCGAGCTGTGGTAGGGGTTGTCAAGTCTCCGTCCGCAGGATCATGAGTTGTCCGTGAGGCAGAGTAAGATGTCGTACGATATCTGTGACTCGAACCGTTGATCATGTTACCGTTCATGACACCATCAGTTCGGTGATTTGCCGAATTCGCAAGACTCGACTCTGAATGAGACGACGGAAGGTCGTCATGCCCAAGCATTGGCGAAGGAGGTACAATGGTCACGCTGGGAAATGTGCTGTCAGAGTCGACACCCGACTCGTCCTCACCATCGACATTGGTTTTGGTGAATGTCGGCACGGGGATTTGTTCCGCCTCTTTCGATGTCACTGGTACTGTGTTCGTCGATGGAGACCGGACTGGTGTAGGAGACGCAGGACTTGCCGAAGAAGGAACCCTGCTGCGGGGTTGGGACACGCTTGAGCGCGGCGTTTTGGCTGATGAGTCGGACCGATCGCGTAGGTGCGTCGTGTTCGCCTTATTGACAAGTTTAGTCAGAAAGTTGGGGGCCATATAATTAAGCTTCCTCGAACTTCTGCAGTTCCGACTCTCTCAATTACCAGTAGCGTATGAATGCAGCAGAACAAGTCGAGGCTTGGAGACGAAAGACAAGGCAATTGTGATATGTTGTTTACAGATTGTCATCGGCCACGAGGCCCCGTATCATCGCCATCAATTTTCTCTTTTCGACCACCATCCTTCACGGAAATCATTGATCGATGCCACAAGTTTTATATGCAGGAAGAATTCTTCTGGAATGTTCTCAAGGACGAATCTTTATTACAAATGCAAAGCGAATACAAAGATGTGATGTAACGATAAGTTTCACTGGGGCACTGTGCTACCAGTCAGAACTCAGAAGTAGGCGTGGGTGCCGAATCAATCATACCAGGAGGATAATTAATTTCCTTCAGATACCATGCTTCTGTAACGAGCAGTGAGATTAGGTTCGTATCATCCTTAATGGAAACTTACTGTCTCCGTTGGGGCTCTTGTCGTCGACGGTCTGCCCGTCTCCCAGCCAGTACAATCGGTTCTTGACAGGATCGTCGAGTTGTTCGTAGTTATAGTCTTCCCAACGGGGATACGATAGTGCACGAGCTGCATGTAGCGAAGAGCCTATCGTCGTTCTGATGAATTTTGCATCCTGACGATCTCATTCACGTCTTACCTGGCCAGAGCGCAATCACCCGTCCCACTTCCTTGCCTTTCTTGTACCATGAGCGACACTTTCCACTGAATACGGTCTATTGGACATTGTCACAATGCCACGCAGAAAGTATGTATAGTCGGAACATACTGTTGGGAAGTAGCTCTCCAAGTACGCATCAAAATCAGCCACGGCCTCGGGCTTTACCTCGATGCTCTTCAGACGCTCGCGTTGAAGCTTCAACGTCGCTGCGACCGCATAATCCACTTGCTTCTCCATGATGATAAGCAGTGAGCCTGCACCTACCCCCGCACTTGGGCCCAGGGTCTGGAACCAGTTGGGGAATCCGTCCGTTGCAATAGAGAGATATGTGCGAGGATGCGGGTCATATTTATCGGAGAGGTCGACACCGTTGCGTCCGACGATGGGAAAGCCAAATTGGAAGGACGTGTCGAAGCCTATACGTAGTCAGGTGGCCGAACAGGAATGGCGAGACCCGCACGACATACCGGTTGCGCAGATGAGGATATCAATCTCTACATGCTTACCATCCTCAGTCTCAATACCTGTCGGGGTAATCCGCTTGATCGGCGCTGGGACAAAATCGACCTGGAATGTACGAATCAGCTCTCTTCAGGGTCATTAGTTTCTATGATCCGACATTATCTTCACAGAGTGCCTCAAGGTAACCCGGCCCTGGTGTCAAGCGACGACACGCAGGAGAGAAATCAGGGATCACTGTTTTTCTTATCAGCATCTGCGCACAGTGTTCATTGTGAAACATACGATGGTCAGCAATCCACGGTTTCTTCGCGAGTCTCTGCTTCATGTCTTCCCGGAACGCGATCTGAGCTCCAATCTGGGCTTCAGTCCCACGGAGTGTGGCAGGGTTTGCGGACTAATTGGATGTATCATGAACTGGCCAACCAGATAAAACTAACCCACTCACGTTCAATTCGCATTCAAGCTGCCAGCGGAAGTCCCTATAAAAGTCGGGATCCTGGAAATTTTTCTTGTCTTCTTCTGTAAAATAGTCTGGTGGTTTGTTGTTATTTTGGTTTCCACGGACGTGTGAATATCATGACAATTGGACTTACAGTTGCTGACTACTTTCCCCTTAGCTAGTTGGGTCAATCGATCTTGAACAAACACCCCGGAAATCCAAGTCTTTCCGCGGACAAAATTTGATAAATGTTTGACGTGAGGTTGGAGCGCCGAGACTATTTGGATCGCTGACGAGCCCTATTAATTCACCAGACCATTAGCCTTCCACGTGTAATTGTTGAGGGCGCTTACCACACCGATGACTGCGACTCTCTTGGTACCCCAATCTTTGACTGTCTCTTGCCACCCACTCTCATTTGTATCCCACTCCGCACTGTGCATCACCTGGCCCTCGAAGCTTCTAAACCCTGGTATATCTGGCCACGACCAGCGACTCAGTCCGCCCAAGCCCGCGAGGACTAAATCCGCCGTGTCGTCAAACTCCTCAAAGTCTGTCTTCCAGTTCCACAGGATGTGCTCGCCGGCCTCGGTAGGAGAACCTCTAGCGGGGCGGCGTACTTTGAGGAGCCATTTACCGGTGTCTTCATTGTAAGTGGCATTGGTGATACGATGCCGGAGTTTAATGAAGGATCGAAGCGCGTACTTGTCGACCACTTGATTGAGATAGGCACGGATTTCAGGACCTGAGGCGTAGAACGCAGACCAGTCCTTGTTGTCTTCAAAACTGAGTTGGTACTGGTGTACCAATGAATGAGCTTATGGAGGACGGAAGGAAGATCAGTGCACGTACGGCATGAGACGGAATGTCACAGGCTAGTCCAGGGTATCTATTCGCATGCCAAGTACCGCCGACACCTGCTTGCGATTCGTACACAGTAAGGTTAATATTTCTGATGCGCTGCTGGAAACTGACAGCAGATGAAATAGGATCGATCAGTCACAATTGGGATGGTTTCATGTGCTCTGTGCTACGTACCGGATTCCTGCGGTGATGCCTACGGAAAAATGGTAATGAATATTGTATATGTTACCAGGTTGTGGGACCTTGATTTAATACTCACCACTGTAACCAGCACCGATGATGATCACTTTGATAGGGCGCGCTTCGTCGATGGAGAAGTTTGGCAGTTCGTAGGTATTGCTGGCGACGTATGATTCCTTCGCATCCGTGCCATTCACACCGTTGATACCATTAGCGTGTCCGTTCAAGCCGTTTGGTGAGACCATGAGATGATGAGAATGAACGTTGTTCATCAAGTCAAGGTACGAGGAAAGGAGCCTATGACTAGGTAATGGGAGATTCAGGTCTATTTGAAGGTTGCGATTTACACTGCTCCAGATCCAAATAATCAAGTCATGCTGGCTTTTGTCACTTTTGATGGACCAATCTATAACCCGACACATGTACTCATGGCATGTCACAAGGGATCCTTCAACTTCCCCTGAATTCTAATCTCGGAGATCATATCCAGTCAACGTTTTCGAGATCTCGGTATTCAAATTATTCTAATCCATTCCAATCATTGCAATATCGATATGAGAGGGAGCGACCCCTCTTTTCTACCCGTATTGAGTTTTGTCGAAGCCTTGTACAGACATAACTGCTTTCAGGGAAGCATGGTATTTCATCCGAGACGGGGCCCGTTTCGCATCGATTGGAATAAACCGCCTCGCTATTTGCAACAAGTTTAATATTATTAACTTGTCTAGACATCGAAAGCGGGATTGACCCGGAAGTGAGGATGTGGAACTACATTGTAAGGAGTATACAACTTCTAGATTACGATGGAGTACGGCAGATACATCACACCTTATAGTACTTATCTAGGATCTAAATTTGATTGATAGAGTGGGTGAGGTGAGCTCCCATGACTTCCCGTGTGAAAGAATTTTCAGCATGGCATGCAGTAAGGGAGGTATGCTGAAAACGGCATGAGAAATTTATCGTCAGGGTGTCCACGGCTGATAGGCGAGCACGACATAGGGTTCAATAATTCCAATTCTAAATCAAACCCATCTCATCCTTCATGTCAAGGAAAACCTGTTGTTTTGGCTTACAGCATCCCCGTATATCTACCACGGCTGAACAGACATCTGTCAATTGTCCTTCCTAGCGTGCTTGAGGTCGCTTCCAGTGCCTTCCAAACGCAAAACGAAATGAAAGTCACGCAGAAAGGCATGCTGAATGTTCGGCAGAAGAGCAGCGAAAACTAGCTACAAATATGACCTACACCGTTAGCGGATGTAATCCGTTCGTACCGTGCAGGTCCTCTGGGTACGCCAGTGTTGCACTGCCATAATTGCAGCCTAATCAAGCAAGAAAGAAGACCAGAGATGACAAGATCTGAAGTTGAGTTATGAGTCTGTGGCGAGGGTGTTATAGAGCTCAAGCAACACAAGTATCGGTCCGTATCACGGCAATGCCACTGCCGATTCAAAATTGTCGCCCTGACCCGGTACCGTGGCGCGTCTACAAGAGGTGTGGACTCAGCTTAGCATGAGTCACAAGCGCAGCCTCTGGAGTAGTGTTCGATCTCTCAGTCGACGAGTTTCAAATGTCTTCAGAGCATCACGAAATAGAACACCTGTTCAATGGGTCTGCGTGAAGAAGTAGAAGATCTCTTAAGGATTGATCCAACTCCACGAAGATCATGGGATCCGACCGCAAAAATATTGACAGAATGGAATTCACAGGTCTTCTGTCAATCACATTCTGAAGTGAAGCCATGGGGCCGCCGAGGAAAGCTTTCGGGACAGGTCAACATCAATCAAATATCTGGGGAACCGAGGAAAGAAAGAAAGAATGAATGATTTCTATTTATGCTGCCGGCAAGCCACAATTCAGGGCTAGGAGGCGGGGGTAAAATATGGCTGTACTCTACACCTAATGTGTGTACCGGTGGTCTTTCGGTAGTGTGCGTGTACTTTAGTGTTTAGTATTAGAACTTTCCTCGCAGAGTGTGGCGTGTGCATTTGTGTCCTGTCCTCTCGTTCTCTCAGGAAGATGTCGACTTGGTGTGTAACCCTGTCCAGGTGTCGGTCTGGGTTGATATGGCACTGTGACTGCAGCTGTGTTGTCAGCAAATATTCATATCCTGTCTTTTCCTCTTCGTGTAATTGGTGGCGGCTTTTGCTGCTTGTGCTATCCCAATTAACTCTGCATCATATACCTCAGCATTGTGTCCTAGTCCCCCCCCTGTCTGAGAATACTTTGCAACTCCTGTGGTAGCCAACCATGTCCCAGCCTACAATCTTTGTGTTATTTCCTGTATCATCTTCCCTCATTGAACCATCTGAATAGATGATTATGTATATGTTGTCTGTTTACATCATTTCTAGCCTCTCAGTATGTTTCCAGGCTTCCTTGGTGTGGGAATTGTGACTAATTCTTACATATGTCTACAAAGTAGCCAAGGCTTTACTCGTTGATCCTCTGCCGAATTTTGTCCTCAAAATTTGTTGCCATGTGACCTGACATGTGATGTATAGCTGACAATATAGCCAGTGGTTGTCTTTAATTTTTGCTGCATTTTAGTTACTTTTCAATGTACATGTAATGTATAGCCCATGCTATAGCCAGAGATTCTCTCTATATTTTGCTCCCTTCCAGTCATTTCCCTACCAACTGGTTTTCAGCTTTTTTTCTTTTTTTTTTTCTTTTATATTATTTGACATTATTTATTATTATTTTCTATTGCTATTGTTATTGTTTTATTTTTTATTTTTATTTTATTTTATTTTTTTATAATATACTTGTATAGCAATATAGTATATAGTAGGTAGATAGTAGGTGTACCATTTTTCCAACAGCTCTATAAGGCAGAGGCAACATTATGCTTGAAAGTTCCTGATGTTCAGAAATTACTGCAGTTAAGTGATGCCAATAATTGACTTGTCTGTACTAAGCAAATCCAAAGTCACATACCATGCTTTGTAATCTGTTGCTGGAGTGGCTGGTTTGATAATCAAGATTGTATTAATATTGCATGTGAACTTATATTTTGAACAAATTTAAAGTTATGTACTATGCTTTATAATTTGTTGTTGGAGTGGCTGCTTTGGTAATTATAATCATATAACCTTGAGGCACCTATCTTCTGATTTCCCTGGCCCTTATATGAAATTATATTCTGAACTTGCAAAATGTGTATTAAAAAAGAGTGTTCACAATACACTTATCAACATTACATCAGTGGCTCTCTATCTTAGCTGCCTTTTAAAGGTGTTGTATAGTCTCCTCTAGTTGTGTCCTTATATCTCATAGTAACCTCTGATGTGCTCCTATGCCACCTAGCTGCCATGCAGAAAACCAGAAT
>JABCKS010000065.1:0-39499 GCA_018851325.1 Termitomyces sp. DKA19
CAACACTGCTACCACTTACCATCATCTCCTCATCCAGGTCCTCCAAAAGAAATTCAAGAGAAGAAAGATGAGGGGCCTAGTAAAAAATGTTAGTGATTGCTACTAAAAGAAGGATAAGTCAGAACTCACAAAATGTTTGGTGAATGCCCTCATCTAATCTTCTTCTTGGTACTTTTCATAAAGTTCTTGAGATTCCTTATCAACAACCTCTAGCTTAGCCCACTCTAGCCTGTTATCAGTCATCTTAAACTATTGGAACCATGTCTTGATAATAGCAGTGGCTGCTACATAGGGATTTGTTACTAGCTGATCATAAGCAGTTGCTAAGATATAACTGGCCCATTGCAGAAAAGCTTTGACCATTGCATGCTTATCAAGTTGTTCAGCAATACTGGAGGCCATAGCAATTGGTTCAAAATAAAATAAGAGGGTAGATGGGGAGGATGGAGAACTTGCCAGAGTCTAGCTAAGCAACAGTCTTTTTATGCATTTAACCCTTCCCATACATTGACTATACAAGTGATTATAGGACTTTGTTGACTGAGGACAGTTAAGATTTAAGCATAGGGGAGGATGATGAGACCCATCTGTCACTGAGTACCATTAATGATATCTTTGCCAATCTTATCTACATAGCACATGACTTGGGAACATGGCATGAAAATGGCCCAATCTTTGATATTTTGTCAATTCTTGCAGATCACAAGCAAGTTACAAGTGGTCTGGACCCAAGGTCTGAAACAAGGTAGTCTTTTGCATGAAACCTTAGCAATCATGAGATGTTTGGGATCATGAGCTTTATTATATAGAGTCTAGCCTTAGGATCTAAAATAACCAGGCTGAGAACCTCCCTTAGCAACAACTCTTAGTGACACAAGCACTTCACTTTTAAAAGACAACATATTATGAACATGTAACTTCTTGGACCCCTTGATTTTTCTTGATTACAAACATACCTAAATGGCATCTATACTTTAAATATTGATGTACAGTATGCTCACTTATTTTTCCATTTGAGATGCTTGTTTATTTCTCATTTGACACATTTTATATACATTTCTGACATTATATACTTATGGCTGGATACCATCTGGACATCAGTATAAAATTTAGACATCTTGACAGATGCCATTATCTTTAGCAACCATCTTTCCTTTCTTGCTTACATTACTTACCACAGTATAAATACTCCCTGTATATACTTAGTCAAACACAAGAAAGAAAGGTTATAGTCTACCACTGCCTACTGAAGCTTTAAAGTACTCTGCTCATTGTACCTCTCTCAGCTTCAGATTTCACTTCTGGTCTTCTTTATCACCATTAATAGCTTGATGGCAAGCCTTAGTAGACTCATCTTTGATTTAGTGTGGTACTAATTATGGGTGCCTTATAGTGTTATCAGTGTTTTAGCAATGCTAGCAACTAGTTTTTGTGTTTGTCTCCAGTTCTTATCTGCTTTGTACTTATGTTTCTGCTCCCATCCTCCTTCATTGCTAGGCCTTCACTGGCTTTAGTGACTTCTCTTAGCAACCTTTGCTTAGTGATCCATTACTCCTTTATCTTTCTCTCACTACCCCTTATATACCTTAGCAACATTCACTACTTTACTAGCCTCTCCACCTTCTACCACTTAGTCCTTGTTTATTCTTAGCAACTTTCCTCTTACACCCACTTAGCAATTGTTTTGTCTTCACTCTTTTCTTTCCTCTTTCACTTAGCAACTTAGCAATCTTTCATTAGCAACTAGCAATTTAGGCTGGTGTTAGTAACTCCCTTTACTTGCACCTTCATCACCTTTTTCATTACTGCCTTTCAGCTTCAATTCTCTAGGACATTTACTGACTTACCCTCACACATACTTCCTACTGCCAGCTACTCTATCTGGTTGTCAGTGCATTTATAGGTCTTCCTTTTGGTTTCCTGCATGGCAGCTAGGCAGCATAGGAGCACATCAAGCCATTCCTAAGCTTCACAAACTTCTACCAGAGATTTATCCAGGATTTCTCACATCATGCCTACCTGTTATTTGACCATACTGAGATGGACATTATGTGGAGTTGGGGGCCTCCAGAGCAGATAGCCTTTGATGCTCTCAAGGACACTATTACCTCTAGACCTGTCTTTCTCTTCTCAGTTGATAACTCCTCCTTCTGGGTAGAAGCTGACAGCTCTGACTTTGCTACTGGGGCAGTTTTTTAACAGCAGTCTCTGAAGGATGGGAAGTGGCATCCCATGGCCTTCTACTCCAAGAGCCTGAATGCAGTAGAGCAAAATTATTAGATCCACAACAAGGAGATGTTAGTCATCATCTGGTCCTTTAAGTGGTGGCATTTCCTGACAGGCATGCAGTATAAGTTTAAGGTCTGGACAGATCACAAGAACCTTGAGTACTTCTAGACTGCTAAGAAGCCCAACCACCAACAAGCCTAATAGTCCCTCTATATAGCCAATTTTAACTTCTTACTACACTACAAGCCTGCCCAGAGTATGGAAAAACCAGATGCCTTGTTCTGGAGAGTGGACCATGGCACTGGAGGAGAGGACAACAAGCAACATTGTGCTCCTCCAGCCTGAACTATTTGCAATCCAAGCTATGAAAGGTCTAGCCATTGAGGAAGCAGAGGTAGACATTCTCTAGGAAATCTGGTGGGGCAACCAGGATGGTCTGCAGAAGGAACTCATTACTCAAGCAGCCTGGTTGCTGAAATCAGGATGTACTACTAGTGCCAAGTTAGTCCACATGGACAAATGGGCCCTCTAAGATGGGATCTTAACTTTCCAGGATTGTATCTATATGCTCAACATTCTGGAGCTCTACTAGAGAATTATAGAGCAACACTATGACTTCCAGATTGTTGGGCACACTGAACAATGAAAGATGCTAGAGCTAGTAATGCAGAATTACTTGTGGCCCCAGATGTCCTGGTATATTGAGTCCTACACTAGTACATGTGATCTTTGTCTTTAGACTAAGCCTCAGTGCTGCCTCCTTTCTGGCTAGCTGCACTCTTTACCCATCCCCACAGAGTGATGAAGTGTCACCTCTGTAGACTTTATTGTAGAGCTCCCTGACACCTATGGTCATAATACTATCATAGTAGTGGTGGACCTATATAGCAAGCACATTTCATTTCAACTCACACCATCTGCTCTACCATAAGCATTGCAAACTTGTACTAGAGAAATGTCTGGAAGCTGTATAGCCTCAAGCTCCACACCTCCACTGCCTACCACCTACAGTCCAATGGCTAAACCAAATGCATAAACCAGGAGTTGGAGCAGTACCTCTGACTCTTCTGCAATGAGCACCAGGATGACTGGAATGAACTTCTCTCTGATGTTGAGTTCCAGTACAGCAACCATGTTCATGCATCCACCTAAGTCTCCTCCTTTTTTTTTGACACTAGACAGCACCTACACATGGGTTTTAAGCTCTGAGCCCAACCCTCAGAGAATGAAGCAGTAAATGAGTTTGTAGACCAGATGAGGAAGTCACAAAAAGAGGCCCAAACAGCTCTGGTAAAGGCAAAAGATGACATGGCACAATACTATGACTGCAGAAGGATTCTGGCACTTAAAAACTAACCCAGAGATTGAGTCTACCTGGATGCCTCCAATATTACAACTACCCAACCATTAAAAAAGCTCTCATACTGCCAATTGGGACCTTTTACAGTGGGATGTCAGGTAGGGCCCCTAGCCTACCAACTCTGGCTCCCCACAGGGATACATCAGCTCCATCCAGTGTTCAACATAGTCAAATTGACTCCAGCCCTGAAGGATCCTATTCCAGGGTGATGCCTGCCACCCCTCCCATCTCTAATGGTAGTTGACAATAGTGAGGAGTATAAGATGGAGGAGATCCTAGATAATTGTCTATTCAGGTGATGGCTATAATACAAGGTGAAGTGGAAGGGTTATAGAACTAAGAATATCTCCTAGAAACTGCAGTAGAATGTACATGCTCCAGGGCTCATCAAGAAGTTCCACCAGAAGCACCCAGACACTCTGCATGCTATCCTGTGAATATATCCCACTTCACCAGTGGACCAGACAATCTGGGACTTCTTCTACTCCACATATCAAGACATTGCATGCTAGAGGGGGAGGTGATGTCAGGAGACTTCCATTTCCAATCTTGGTGGCTCATTCCAGTGCTTCTACAGCTCATTCAATATCCTCAGGGCTTGCTTCAAACCCCTGGAGATCTCTGAAGACCTGTAGAACTCTCCACATTACCTCATCAACTATTTTCTTAGAGTTAGGGCTAGCTCTGGCCTGTTGTACAGTTGTTCTCATGCCTCTGCCACCCACTGATGTGCCACATCAAGCAGTGGAGATTCTTAGACTTGTTCTCTTTGGATTCCCCTCTGCTAGGTGATTAGTTACTGCTTATATCTTTGTCTACTTGCTAATATACTTTGGATTCCCCTCTGCTAGCTGCATGACTCAGATCTGCTGCTCCCAGAGGTTGTCCTTACAATATTTATACTATTTGTAAATAGGATAGTTAAAAAGGAAAGATTGTTACTACAGGTAACAGCATCTGCCAAACTGTCTATAATGCATACTGAGTGTCAAGATGGTAACCAAGTGTAAGTACATGGTGTTAAAACATGCATATGTGTCAAGCTGAAAATAAAGAGCATACTAAATGTCAGTATCTGAAGCATAAATGCCATTCAGGTATTTTGGTATGCTAAATAAGAGAAATGAAGGGTCCATGTCACATGTTCTTTTGATATGTGCTTTTTGAAAGAGAACTGCCCATATTGCTAGTGATCATTGCTAAGGAAGGTCTTGGCCTAGTCATTTTAGGTCAAGGACTAGACTCTATATGATGGGGCTCATAATCCAAAAAGTCTTGTGGTTACTGAGATCCCATACAAAAGGCTACCCTCATTCTAGACCTATGGCCCAGACCAAATGTGATAAATCATATGACTTGCTTATGACCTGTAAAATAAGAATCAACAAAATAACAAATGATACACTAATTCTGTACTGTGTCCCAGGTCATGTGCTGTTCAGATAAGATAGTTGAAGATGTCAGTAACTGTACTCAGCAACAGATAGGTCTTATCACAGGTTGCCTACAGATAGTAGTTTCACTGTTGACCTAGGGACATATAGTATATTGTTGAGATCTAGAAATGAGTTATCTGCAATCTGTAGGCATATATTTCTGATACCTGTTGCTACAATTGCCAATCCCTCTACTCTGCAAACAGGTTTCTGATTGATCAACCAGATGAATATGAAGTCAGTTGTGTCTAGTGATATGTGTACTGTAGTACTAGAGTCCAGAATGAATGGTTCTTGAGTCTTATTTTCACAAGATATAGCAATTTTCTGGCATTAGTCAGGTTTGTTGTGTGCTGTGCAGTCTATGCTGATTCTCCACTCCTCTTTAAATACAACCCATGCATCTATTTCTAGTGTCTCTGAATCCATTATTCAGTCAGTGGCTAAGGAGGTGTTGGAGATTAACCCTGCAAACTCAAGTTGTCTCTTGGCCTGTGTTTGTGAGACCTGTGCTATGAGATCTGCTGCTATTGTGTCTGAATCACCTTCAAAAGTGAGAATGCCTTCCCACCACCAGTCAAAGTAACCATAATCTTGGAAGTTTTTAACTTCTTCTTGTTCTTCTTATGATAGTAGGCAAGCCAGGCCATTTTAGACTCTTCTAGGGTTTTACCCACCATTGCATCTTCCTCCAGAATGCACTATGGGGCTGTGTACTCTGTATACACATGTACAGGCAATCTTGTGCCTTTCATGTAACACATATGAGTTTACTGCCCCTGGTGGGTTTCACAATGTACACAGTTAGCATTATGTCTATAGGGGTGGTGCTAGATCTGTCTGCCCCCAAGAGGGTCTGTTCCCCTTCAATGAACTGCCATATCTCTGTTGGACCATATGTCTTAGTGTTTCCAGCCAGTCCCAGGTCATAGGATATAATAGAGCAGATATGATTAAAGAACTTGTTGGAGAAGGCAGATAAGACAGCAATGAACTTTAGGAGATCTTTGGTAACCTTTCCTGTATCAAAGGCTTAGTTGATTTTGTCAAAACTTGCATTGACCATCTTTATCAATGGCTCAGTTAGAGTGTACTTTGTGGTCAATGCCCCCTGCAGAAGATGGACTTGCTTGACAGGGACCATACCCCCATAACACTCTTTCAATTGCATCTAAATAGTCACAGGATCTTCCATGTCCACATATAGCTTCTGCTCTAATACAGAGATAGCATATTTGAGGAAGGAGCAAGCCAGGTGCCTACTTGCAGTCCAGGCCCAATATGCTCATAGTTCATAGGTGGGTTCTTGATTAGGTGGTGGGTCAAAGACATAGTTCCAAAGCTGTACCATGAAGAGTTTGAGTTTCATCATAGTGGCCCATTTGGCATATTTTCCATCATCTTTGTCCAGGATATGTCCAGCCCATGATGATGTGATCTTTCCAACAAGTATCATTGTGGGGTTGCTTGATTTGTCTACCAATCTCATCTTAGTAATTCTGGTAGCTGTTGGCAGTTCTTTAATTGTAGTTCCACTAGCTGGTGACATAGCAGGCAGGGTAGTATGTAGAGAAGCAAGGGTCTATGGATATGCAATTCACATGTTTCTAGGCAGGGGTAATTGGATTTGTTGATCTGGCAGGGAACAATAAGCAGTCATTGCTCACAATAGTTAAGGTATGTCACTTCAGTTCACCAGGCAGCACAACCTAAAACCTGATAGAAGTGGATACCTATATAGACTATAGATGATACACTGTAAATTCTTATTCTCAGTCTTGAGTGCAATTGACTGTATTTGTACCTATAGATAATACATTGTAAGTTCTTATTTATGGTACTGTAAGTCTGTTGTTTGTAATATGAGAATAGGTTGGTAACTCACCCTCAGTCTTTAGTGCAATCAACTGAGAGTGATTATGTCTATGCATGGTCTATAAATTGTTGTTCTTTATTGTCTCTCTGACCAGTGACCATCCTGGATAGGGAGGCTTGGTTTCTTTGATGCTTATAGTGGCCATCTATCCAATCACAACAATCTTCACTCCTCAAAAGCCAAGAGCAGCTCCAATATATAGTTGGAAATTTTATTGAATACTTTCAAGATCTTATATAGCCCAACCCACTTAGGGCAGAGCTTTCTAGCTCTGCCTCTTAGAAGGTTAAGGTTTTAAGTTGAAAGGTACATCAATGCACCTTTCTCCAGCTTTGGAGTAGGTTGCCAATGTGTGTTCAAATTATGCATTTGGAAGATGCATGCCTCAGTTATTGTGTTGTGCATGGCAGCCAAGCTCTCTAGACCTTGACAGGCAAAATCCTTGATTCCTTCTGGAATCATGGAGTCAGACCTGATCTCCTGAATCATAGATGGCATGCATGCACTACTCAAATTGAATGACACATACTTTGTTGTCTCAGAGATGCTTGTGTTAAATGTAAACTTGGTTAGATCAATTTGATCTACCCAGTCCTTCTGATCTAGGCACACTACAGTGCACAGGATCTGGTCAATGTTCCAATTGGCACATTCAGTTTGCCCATCTGTCTGACAATGAAAGGACATCAACATTAGGAGCTGGGTTCCTAATAGTTTGTGCAGTTCACAATGTGTCAGAAAGCAGCATGATTGATGGAATTGCTAGCTGATGAGGAAGCCAATGAGAACAGGGATTCAGGTGATGGAAAACTCGAAGGATCGGGTGATGAGAACCTGAAGGGCTTAATAATACCTTGCTATAAAAGCATGTTATAAGGGTTGTTTCTAGGTGTTAAGAACTCAAAACAATTACCCTTCTTGATGTCCCAGAATGCAATAATAATGATAGGATTCTGGGCAGTACTGCATTAAGGGAGAGTCGAACTCTCAGCAGGTTGAATTGAACTACTTGGATAGCTTTAGCAACGACCTAGGTTACCATTGTTATGCGACTACCAAGGTGAAAGGTCGGAAGATCAACATAGAAAGGACATGATGATCTTTTCATCTCTGTTGGCTTATGGAAATCAAAAGAGAGAAAAATAGGGCCTGATGGTAGCGAACTACAAGGCTAGGCGATCCACGTTGGTCTCTGGCCGTCGCCCCGGTTTTTGCGTGAGGTTCATCTTTTTCTTCTCCTTTTTTGGTTTTTCCCTCTTGTTTTCTTTGATTTTCTTCAAATTGTGGGTGCGTTTTGCCTTCAGAGCACTCGCTAGAGCTCTTTTTATAGATGACTCTTTCATATTTTGCCATCTGAGAACTACACACAAGCACTAATGCTACCCTGAGGGTAACCGAGGTAAGGTCGCCATGAGGATGTCCAGTCTTGATGTATACCTTACTTATGTAACATCAGATAGAAGCCCGCAGTCACCTGGAATGCCGCTAAGCACCTAGCACTGACTTCAAGATTCCAAAGCCGAAATCCACGGACTTCATTGGCGCAGTGTGTTACACTTCTTCATTGATGCGTTGCTAAGGACAAACACTAGCCAATGAAGAAAAAAGTCTTTCAAAGTTCAACGTTAGATCGTTGATGTATCACTGCTGTTCTGAGATCGTTGCCACATCGGTGTCTCTGCTCAGGTTTGGATTGTGCTGAGCTACCTGCTCGCCTTCCCCTTGATCAACTTGATTCAGTATCTGCATGATTTCCAAACATCTCTAATTTTGACGTCTAACAGCCTCTAACCTGGTGTCGAGCCCGGGCCGAAGTAAGCGCTACTTGATATCTTTTCCTAGCCTCAAATACTTAAACGCTTTTGAAACGTGGTACGAGACTATTTGTTTCTCATAGAAATTGATCTGTCAATTGGCCGAAAGGATTACTTATCAAGGACAATTTCACTCATCACTGTTTCCCAACTCCATAGATGCTCATCAGAAAACCTTGTGACGATGCCAAGATCCTTCACACTTTCAATTAACCTCAATTTGATCGACATGTATTCTGATGCGTAAGTCCCAACAATTGTAACGAAACACTTTGGCATCCTCCAGCCGGTTTCGAGTCGACTCACACTGATAAAATTGGACATTGAAACGGACCGAATTCCAAAGAGCAACAAGCAGGGGATACTTATATAGTTTTGATCATTACCCTCGAAATATCCCCTGGTATCTCAAATCTTGTTCTCAGGTCCCATTTCGACATCTTGTGCATCCTGTTGCAGCGATGACAGAAAACACTGGCAAATTTATTACTCTTTATCGTGCAAGTCTGATTCCTTTGCATGCTTGTCGTGTGTATCTCAGTTACTATCTTCATACGTGTTTTCATGGATTGTCACTTCTCAGTCGTTGGCTTAACATGGATTTTCCATGATTATCGTGAACTTATCATATCTTTACTTCTTTCGCCCTCCTGATTGTCGTTCGATAGTGATCACTCTCGAAGATGAGGTGTGCACGATGGGTACTTGACATTCTCGATCTGCAATCCTGATTATCATCAGATACATTATATCTGGGTAAAGCGAATATGACCCTTTTAACATACCTACCGACTCATCTTTCCTAGTCTCAAAAGCCGGGTTTTAGCAAATATATGTTCCTATGGGTAACTTGTGTCTACGTTGCCTTCTACAAGTCCGCAGCTTATTTTTGCTCCTTCTGTGCCAGATCCGCTACTATAGGTATGTGGTCGAACTTCCCTTCGCATCCGATGACGGTGACATACAATCCCGTGAAGCCTGGCTCTCCTTATTTTCGATGTAACACAGATACATGTGTTTTCAATCCCAGGGATTACTTCTGATACTCTGTAGGTATCTCATAATTCATCGTGTTGAGGTTACCTATTCAGGTGTGGAATCGTTATCCTAGTTGTGTCGCCATGGATTCAATCATTCGAGTTGTCGGTGCGATCAGTTTATGGTCTATTGAGATCATCATGATGTTGCGAGTGTATGCGTTATATAATTGTTCTAAAAGGGTAAGTTCCGAGGCGGCCATGCCGATGGCTGTCGTACGCAGTACTGTATGCTAGGAACGAAAACCTCAGGCTTACAATGACCGTACAGGTGGCCATTTTCAACACCTTGCTTTTCCTTGGCTCGATTACGGGGTTCCTATGGGTTCTCATTCATAATGCTCAAAGGCGGAGGGCAGTGATAGCTGACGCCATCCATCTGCCTCTCCCAGGCTGCCCTTCCATCCATTCTGGCGTTGAGTGGCTACAATGGGTTCCTGCAACTGTGTTCGAAGGAGTTCTATTTTGTTTCGCTCTGTTTAAGACTTTGAAGACAACGACAACACGAATTATGAAGAGGACACGGGTTTCGCTCTATTCTGTGCTGTTGCGCGATAACTTGTTCTATTTTTTCGGGTAAGTTGATATCATCGCTCATGTCATGTTTTTGATATACTTGGTATGGTCCAGAATAACTGTCCTCCTTGTCTTCAACAATCTAATGGTCGTCGTCAGTCTGGTGTTGTTTCTTGACTCACGAAATGTGTTGACCTATTTTGTAGGGCGTGACTAAAATACCTTGGTTCAGCTATAGGTATATCCCGATCTTTTATATCTCAATCACGAGAATAGGTACTGATACCACCTATACTTGAAGCCCCTTTCATGCTGCCATGGGAATCTTGACTACGCGTATGCTCATTAACCTTCGAAAGGCCATGGTTCAGAACCAGGTCGTTTCAAGCGGCACTCTGGGCGCCAGAATGTCAGCAAAAAGGGTGGTGGATAACCGCAGAGAGCACTCGGTGGCGGGAGATGTAGGCACCTGGCATGTTGCCACCGTAACTTCAGGTTCTACAACCATGTATGGCTCGATTTGAGATGGTTTAGGCTTCGCCCGAGTTCATTATGATGGAATATTTTGGTGCTGTACACACGACAAATGGCAAATTTTATGCTCTATTTATTGGCAGTCACACATGACTGTACAGCTAATGTATGAAGCAGAAAAAGCATCAATATGGCCCATCCATTGCTGGTCAATCCATCTCTGCGAGTCACAGAAAAATCATGGTATTATTCCGTCTACTTGTAGACGTGGCTTTCTGATAATGAAGACACGAGGTTGAAGAGACGGAGAAGTAAGGCAAGAATTGACGTGGATTGACAGGATCTAAGTAGAGTTGTGTCGGCTATCCTGTGCTGTCCCTCAGAAACGAGCAAGCGCCCTTCAACATCTGACATAGACTTGGACGTATGCGCTTGGACACATTTTGACGTGTTGATAGTCTTTGCCCATGGCGTTACTTGTACCAATGTCACTGGATGGCTTTAAAGCTACTGTAACGACAGTAGGAACTTATTTGAGCAGCAAAGACACCTCAAAGTCAAGCGGATTCAAAGATTCCAGTGTGGACACGACGACGAAAGGAAACTGTATAAGAAAAGTGAGTCGATAAATTTTGTTGTACCCTTGCCCTAGAATCTAACTTCAGTGACACACGTCGGAGCCACTTCGCAGAGATTTGGAAATCCTTTAGAAAATTATGATGAGCCTATGAGTTGTACGACTTTGGATTCGACATCCTTCGCATTCAAGTTGTCTAGTTCAACGTGCTTCTCTACTCCACGCTCTGCAAAACGGTAAGCACTCGAAATGAAAGAGGACTGATCCACCGTACCAAATCTCGCAAACACTCTTGCCGGAGTACCATTTGCTTCTCGAATCAGAACTGGAAGGTCGGGATTATGTTGTTTTATTGTCGCATATCGTGAGAGGATGAACTCCCTAAAAAGCACGGTTAGAATCACAACTGGTATCGGATTTTTGATTTTTCTGACCGAGTACCCGCAGACGCTGTCCCACTCTGGGACAAAAGAATCCTTATTTCTCTCAATGCTGGTGATAGAGCCTTCGAGAGCGACATGAGTATTGAGGCTAACGAAGCCGTCTAAAGCGTAGGCAGGAAGCGGAAAGTGCTGACGTAAGCATCTACTTTAATTCCACGTGTTGGTCGTTGATCAACAACCTTCGCCAACAGAAACTTCTTGTCCGCCATCGTCATGGATGCCAACGAGAAGCGCCAACAGGATGACTGGGCTCAGAGTCGTAGGAATAGGCTACCGTCGTTTACTGAAGTCCTTTCAAGGCGAACTCGTCCACCTGTCGACTTATTCATGTTCTAGTGTGTTGAAAACCTTTATTCCGTTTAAAATGTATTCATAGACTCTTCCCAGCCTTTTCCTACAACGAGAAGGAGCAGAAGATATCCTTGATTTTTGGCTAGATGTTCAGCAGCACGAAAATCTTTGTCGCGCCTACTTCAAAGATGTTCGCAAATCGGGCCGCACGATTAAGGAGGATTGGCCACAGTATTGGGATTATGCGCGCAGAAGAGGGTCTATTTATGGCACTGTAGTGGGGCTTAATCCTGATGGAGGAGGGACGAAGAGAAGTACGGCAAGCACGGGGGAAATGGTGTCTGAAATGGACAAACGTAATCTTGCTGTAGCTGGCGATGAGAAGGCACGCCAGGACGGCCGCTCAACTAGCCCTCGACCAGGAACTGCAGCCCTGTCTGACCATACGCGTGTCGCATCACCAGGCGAAGACGGGAAGGAGCAGCCGCGTTCTACAACGCCATTCTCGCTGTCTCGACGCACGCCGACGCTCTTTCACATGCGGCGTGCGTCGCGTGCTCCAACTATAATACCTCGGTCGGCTGCAATTACCCGTCTCGACCTCATCGCCTCCGCTGAACGCATCTTCTTTCGATATCTTTCGCCCCCTACTACTGTGAACGTAACTGAGAACCACGAGATCTACCTCCCACCCTCCCTCCGTATCCACAGCTTTCCACTAAGTAGCACGCAAGAGCCCAGGAACCAGGCTGAGGAGACTTTGATGGCTCAGATACCTGATCTCTTCCACGCCCAGAAAGAATATTGTTTCCGGGCGATGGAACAGGACGCCTTCCCGCGCTTCCTCCGCTCCAAGGCGTTTGGAAACTTGACGCCTGTGTCGGCCTTGGTTCGTCTTATTGTAGGGCTCATTACGCTTTGGATTGGACTCGCAGCAGCCTTTTCGCTTGTCTTCCTTGATGTGCAACCGAAGTCCAAGCGGTTCTTCGTAAGCACGTCGTCTCGTATCCTAAAGCATATCTGATGTTCTCTACAGTTGTTCATTCCTTTCACCATCGCCATTCTCTGCCTTATATCTCACCAATACGAGCTCGACCCTATCCTCGTTTTCTTCGGTCAATCTGAGACCACACCTTTCCGCACCCTGACCGTTCGCGAGCCCTACGTCAGAAAATTGCTCCTGGGCCGCGCGATATGGGTTACCTTCCTGATCGCCATTTTTGTCGTCGCGTTAACGATGATATTCTGGGCGGTCCCTGGACACCGCCTCTAATAGAATTACATACGATAAACTTACCTGGGACGTGTTGGGTTAGTTTATAACACGGAATTTCATCGGTGCCTCTTGCAGGAACTCGTTTGGTACCCTATGATGACGATTTCTATCTCCTTTTCTCACTAGTACTCTTTTCCATATCCATCGTCGTCTCTCTTTGTTAGGACCTGCTCTTGTTGTGTTTTCATCTACCTCACAGTCTAGGATACCTTTATTATTTTGCTCTAGCTCCCATTGGTGCATTATCACCCGTTGTCATTGTTTACTTTACCAATGATTGTCCACGCTCTCACCAATTCTTCCTGTTTCAATATCTGAAAAATCTCATGGCGAAATGTAACATATAGTTTTGAAAACTACTAAGAATTCAATCAAAGGCCCTCAGAACATTCATGAATTTCCAATGAAGCCGGAGTTGAAAGTTCCGAATTTGTGATTTCACCATGGAAATGCCCTGCCCGAGACTTCATCACGTCCAGTCACTTCAACTCCACGAATCCTCTCCCCGAAGACACAGCCGAGTCACTGGAAACTTCTGTTTGTTCGGGTGAGGAGGGTCGAAAGATGGCGTGTAGGCGTAAAGTAATAGCTTAAAATCGCAATTTTGAAAAACGTAGTCCAAGTAACATTCGTGACAGTACTAGGCCACTAATCATCGAATCGACCTCGGGGTCGTACCAAAAATCTGCTTGGGTAGATGAGGTCCACCCCACAGTATAGATCATGTTATTATGTTACCTTCCTACGCTGCACATAATGGCAGCTATGGTCATATCAGTAATGATACGCCACGAGATCCCAATGTTTACCGCGTCCCTGTTCACCTGTCCTTCGACCTTAGTGGAGTTCACCGCGAAATTGTCATATGGACGGGTATACTTACACCCGATTGAGTAAGTACTTGAACATTTCAGGTCAAAGCTATTTAGAATGGTTAAAAAGTCTTTCTTGACTGCGATCTCGCTCAAGCTCCTTCGTAAGATTGCAAGTGATATTAGAAGGTAGCCTTGTTGAATTGTACTTACTAAGCTATCATGAGAGACACTCAATAAATGGAGCAAGTTCAACCCCTTTTGGTAGTCTGTCGAATGATTACTTGCGAGGTTGACAGTCGCCGACGGAATCAATCGGGGCCAGGCTTCATTAATGGTCATGCCAATTCTCACGCCACAGCTCGTCACGGTTATTCTCCTCTCCACACGAATTATCTCGTTTCTAGGCCATTGCGCCGCCTCCTCTCCTTTCTTATTTTACACTTCTGTCAATGCTGCTATGAATCCTTTGAAAGGCCACAAAGTTACTGGTTCTGTGACCCAGAATCACAAAGCTCAGCTTGCTAATGCCTATAATGAACTTGGGAAGGAGCTTTCGTCAAACAAGATGAGAGTCGTTGGAAACTACACTTTGGGGAAGGTCATTGGAGAAGGCGAGTGCATATTCTGAGTCTTTGAACTGTTTCTAACCTCTTCACAGGGGCTTATGGTAAAGTAAGGATGGGCACACATCGTCTGACATCGACCCGCGTTGCTATCAAGCAGATACCAAAAGCTTTATCTGCATCTCTAACTCGCGAGATACACCATCACCGGCAGTTGCATCACCCTCATGTTACACAGATGTACGAGGTTATTGCGACGGAATCATATATATGGATTGTCACGGAACTCTGTACTGGTGGAGAGCTGTTTGACTATCTTGTGGAGAAAGGTAGACTTTCGGAAGAAGAAACAAGGTTGATTTTTGGTCAACTTTGTCTTGCCGTTGCCTATCTTCATGACCGCGGGATCGTTCACAGAGATTTGAAATTGGAGAATGTGCTCTTGGACGAACGATGTCGTATCAAGTTAGGAGATTTTGGTTTCACGCGTGAGTATGAAAAGGGCTCCTTTATGGAGACTTTTTGTGGTACGACAGGTTACGCCTCGCCGGAGATGCTCGAAGGAAAGAAGTATCAAGGACCGGGTAAATGCTGTGCTCGTACTATCTCAAGATCTGCTCAACGCCTTTCGTAGAGGTTGATGTGTGGTCCTTAGGCGTGATTCTGTATTGTCTCCTCACGGGCACTCTCCCCTTCGATGACGACGACGAAGATGTCATGCGGAAGATGATAATCAAAGGGGACTTTGGAGACCCTGATTGGCTGTCGATAGGCAAGTAGACTAGTTGTGATCGTACAATTGACAATCACTCATTCTTTCACCCAGAATCCCGGAATCTCATCAAAGGCATTCTTCAGAAGGATGTATCGACACGTCTCACTATTCCCCAGATCCTCGGTCATGACTGGTTCAAAACTCGTAACTTGACCTATGAAATAGACTCGCAACAACCTGATGGTGTGTTTTCATCAGCGAGCTCCATGGTGTCCCCCAGTGTTTCCCCTGTCGTCTCCACATTAGAATTCACATCTACCCCTACTACACCTGACGAGACTCTAGACGACCCTTTTGAAGTTGCCCGTGGTCTGCATCGTAACCCTAGTGAGGCTACTATCCGGAAAATCTCGGAATTAGATTCGTTACATACGAAAGTGATTCGTCCCGAAACGGTACATGAAGAAACTCGTTTTCCTTCTCCCCTTCCTCTCCGCCAAAATTCCTCTACCTCTGCCAAGGCTCCACCTATCCACCCTATCCGCACTCCAGCACGCACTAAACGTCGCTCGATATCTTCAAACTTGTCTGATCCATCTTCGCCAAGCGCTGAGAAGACTCCTTCTCCATTACCCATACGCGATGTCGACTTTGTGTCGCTGCTCACCACACCGACTCCCATCATTTTCTCTACTCTGATCGAGCGAGAGCTACTGAACACTCTTAGTGCTCTCGGATTTGATACCGCCCAGATCGCTCACTCTGTACTATCAGATGCATGTGATGCCACTGGGGCTCTTTGGTGGATGCTGAAGAAGAAGGCAGAGAAGAGACAGATGGAAGAGGGGCAAGACCCATTACTAACATTGCTACCCATTGCTTCCGACTCTCCCTCTAAAACTATAGAGTCTAAGGTATCTAAAAAACGATGGGTGTCAACTAGCGTTCAGACCGATACAGTTGCAACCCTGAGTCTTGCCCGGTCAGCGCCTCAACTCGCGTTCGTCCCACCTACTCCCACCTTCCCGCGAAACGTAACTCCGCCTCGGCCAACAACACCTACACATTCATTATCCGTGTCCCCGCTTGACAGTTCATCCAAATCTCATCCATCCACACCTGCGTCGAGTTTGAGAGATAAGGAAAACAAGAACCGCAAGGCAAGATCTGGAAGTGTCAGTATCATGCAGCGGGCCACCACTGCATTGGAGGCCGCTGGGATAGTGCGGAAGAAATCTTCGGAGATTGTTCGTGAAGAGAAGGAGAAAGAACGTGAAAGATCGAAAGAAATGGAGAGGAGGATGGCTAGTGGGGAGGACTTAAGGAGTTCACATGGTAATGGCGGTTCAAGCAAGCTGACCAAGTCACCTTTGAAACGCGAAAAGGACCATCTCCCATCAACACCACCGCCGTCTATTCACCGCCCACTGCATCAGATCGGTTCACCCTGGGTTTTTGCCGATGCTAACGAAGGTCTATCTCATAGTCGGAGTATCCCCCAAACCCCTTCAAACACTCCAGGAGATGGATTTCCTCAGTCGTCGTCAACACCGAACTTTTCTCAAAGCTCCAGCTCGAAGACTTCAAGTGCGCCTCAGCGCAACCGAGCCAACATCTTGACGGCGTTTAGACTATGGTTTCACGAAGATAGGAAAGGGAAACGCAAGGAAACTGCGGGCGGTGGTAACTCGCACATGTATACCCGGCCTCATTCGACTCCCACACAGCCGTTCAACATTGGTGGATCAAAACGGAGAGGGTCAATTGGTGGTGGCTTCCATGGCTCTGGGCATAGGCAGCGTCCTTCTGCCTCGTCACGTCGATCCAGTAGTGTCAACTCACGGCGTTCCTCTGGCACATCCGTACAGATGGCTGTAATGGATTCTCCACAAATCCCCAACAGATTATCATTTGGCAGTCATACACCAAACTCGGAGCGAGGGGAATATCCTTCGCGGCCTTCGTCGATTCGCAGTCTGTCGATGCCGCATCATAGTCACAGGAAGTCTCCATCACAAAGTTCAGCAGGATCAAATCATTTGCGCACTGCGTCTCCTATGAGAAGGTATCACCGAAGAATGGGATCAGGGTCGTCAACTACCCGAGTTGTGCGCCAATCATCAGCAAGGCCTACACACATTCGATCCAACTCTGCCACCTCCTCACTATACTCCCCTTCTTCCTCACGTCCGGCATCATTCTACGAACTTTCCGAGAATGAAGGGCCGCGTTCAACATCACCATACAAACCACGTTCCCGACGCTCTTCAGAAGAACATCGCCGGCCTTCGGGCTCGAGTAATTCCACTTTCATTGCACAGAAGCGGCAGGGGCCTTTCATGAGTCCTGGACGTTCAAGCTGGAAGAAGGCGTGGGGACTTGAGCCGCCGGGATGGCAATCACGCACGGCGCACCTCCCAGTTGAGGTCATTGCAATGTCACCGGCAGCCGAGCCCGCGTCGATCCGTGATGTGTTTTCAGTTCGGCAGTCGAACAGCCCAGGTGACGAAGACGAGTGGGTAGATGAGGATGATGATGTGCCATTTGCAGGTGGGCTGGGACAATTGGGTATGGTCCCAACGTCATCGTCGTCTTCAACGGCCCACACGGACATATTACCACCAATGATGATGTTACTACCTCCATCTAGGGGACACCGGCCCGCGAAACTCACGACGAATACTCATAGTCGGAACTCGTCATCCGGAAGTGGGTCGGCGGGGGTTGCAAGGCAAAAGGCTGGGCATTCGCCAGTCGAAAGGGCTTCTTCTTTGCCACAGGATAATCTCTATGAAACGGAGACGAGAGCCGGGAGACGACAGCTCCCCGCAAGCCGGTCTGGACCGGCATTCAGACAGCCTATACAGGAGGAGGATGAGGACGAGGATGAGTGATGACCCGACTGATTAAGGACAATATCTGCTGTAACTTCAACTTCAACTTCTCGTATACTTGGCACCTTCTCTTGTCCGAGGATAAACAATATTTTTTCATTATCCATCCTTATATATATATACGCCCACAAACGGTATAACTTATTGTTTCAGTCTCTGTATCTGCCTATTTCCGTCACAGATCACGATAAATACCCTCATCACTTTCATACGTGTTGCAGACCCCAGTATGCCCCATTTCCACTGTCAACTCGTGTAGCTCTAGTCTTTTCGTGATCAAACTTGTTTTGAAGCAGGCGTTGTTCATACGCTGTGCCTTTGCTTCAGCCTAAGTGCTGGAATTGATCTGTACAGGACCTCGGTTAGGCGAAAGTCGACACACCTCCTTTGGCTATCCTTAAGTAGATAACGAAACCTCGGGCAGGCACTACTATTTACCTCAGTCTACTTGTGAGACGCGAGACGTAAGGGGCAAATCCCAGGCCTTACTGAGGAAAAAGCAAGAAATGACCGATGAAGGTTCTAGAATACTATCTCGAAAAGTCCCTAGCTTAGGTGAATGCAGCTCGACCTTCAAAACTTCAAGTTGTCGTGTCGCAAGTCAGGACAGTGACAGGCCACGTAATTACATCACATGCATAGCCGGACGGGGAGATAGATTCGCTTAGATTGATTTTCACGTGACCGTACTGGAAATGTACAAGATCTAGAAGGAAAAATGCGGTTTGCCCCAATATCTCCTACTTCCGAGCCCTAAATGGCCACGACAGACGTGTTCAAGGTCTCGATCCTGGGCAAAGAATCCATCCACTGCGGATTCCACCTTATTCCATACATCGTACAAACTGTTATCACTACTCTTACATCGTCAACGTATGTCCTGATCACCGACACCAACGTTGCCAACTTCCATCTCAAGTCGTTCGAACAAGAATTTGAGGTAGCCTTGGGGAAGCTATCAGTGACAAAGCCGAGGTTTCTCAGTTATGTGATCCCGCCTGGAGAAACATCCAAGAGCCGTCAAGGCAAGGCGGACGTTGAGGACTTTCTACTTCTAAATCGATGCACGAGAGACACTGTGATTCTGGCGCTCGGTGGTGGTGTCATTGGCGATCTCATTGGTTTCGTTGCGGCGACATTGTAAGCTGTCAACTCATGTCACATTTTTGCGATCTTGAAGAACGAATTCCTCAAGCATGCGTGGTGTCCGTTTTGTTCAGATACCTACCACACTCCTCGCGATGGTGGACTCTAGCGTCGGTGGGAAAACCGCAATTGATACGCCCCTTGGAAAAAATCTCATTGGCGCCTTCTGGCAGCCTGAATACATATTCATCGATGCTGCTTTTCTTGAAACGCTTCCGTCTCGTGAATTCTCTAACGGAATGGCGGAAGTTGTCAAAGTATGCGCAACTTCATAACATAATGCATGTCAATCTGATATCCTGGAACAGACTGCTGCCATCTGGAACGAGATCGAATTTGGGTCATTAGAATCCAATTCAGCAGAAATATTCGCCGCAATCCAAACGCCCTCCGCGAACTTTGCCGGTCGAACTAAAGCTACTCGTTCGACAGCTCAAGAGCTCCTGTTGTCTGTTATCGTTGGTTCCATCTCTGTCAAAGCTCACATTGTCACCATTGATGAACGCGAAACTGGGCTTCGCAACCTTGTCAACTTTGGCCATACCATTGGCCATGCCATTGAGGCTGTGTTGACCCCGACGATGCTTCATGGCGAGTGTGTCAGTGTGGGCATGATTCTCGAGGCCGAAATTTCAAGACAAATGGGCATTCTTGGCCAAGTTGGGGTTGGACGCCTTGCGAGATGTCTAAAATCCTATAATCTCCCTCTCTCCCTTTCTGACCCAAGGATATCGAGCCTCCCAGCCGCTAAATCCCTCACCGTTGATCGCCTACTCGATATTATGAGGGTTGATAAGAAGAACAGTGGACCTTCGAAGAAAGTTGTCATTCTTTCCAAGATTGGAGCTACATACGAGCCGAAAGCGACCATCGTACCTGATTCCGTTATCGCGAAGACATTATCAGAGGCCGCAAAGGTCATTCCTTCACTACCTAAGAATGACCCCGTTACAATGGCTACCCCCGGATCCAAGAGTATCTCGAATCGTGCTCTGGTTCTCGCGGCTCTTGGTGATGGCACATGCAGACTGAAGAATCTTCTTCATTCTGACGACACACAAGTCATGATGGCGGCCCTTCTCGAGCTCAAGGTCAGGCTTTGTCCTCGATTTCTAGAGTATCTCGCTCAATGATCATCAGGGTGCTTCCTTTGGATGGGAGGACGAAGGTGAAACCATTGTCGTCACAGGAGGCAAAGGCTCGCTCTCGGTTCCATACAAAGGCAAAGAAATCTATCTCGGAAATGCTGGTACTGCCGCTCGTTTCCTCACTACAGTTTGCACTCTTGTTCAATCTTCTCCCAACGATGAAGTCCCCACCACTATCATCACTGGTAACGCTCGTATGAAGCAGCGACCGATCGGACCTCTTGTGTCTGCTCTCAAGACCAACGGAAGTTCCATCGACTTCCTGGAATCAGAGGGATGTCTTCCTCTTTCCATTGCCCCGAACGGCCTGCGAGGCGGTCACATACAGCTTGCCGCCAGCGTTTCTAGTCAATACGTGTCTTCCATCCTTCTCTGCGCGCCATACGCCATCGAGCCTGTCACACTCGAACTTATCGGCGGGCAAGTCATCTCCCAGCCCTATATTGACATGACCATCGCCATGATGCTCGACTTTGGTATCGCTGTCACGCGTCGCATGGATCCTAGCACGGGCGCTAAACTCGATATATACGATATCCCCAAAGGCACTTATATCAACCCCGAGGTATACAGCATTGAGTCGGACGCGAGCAGCGCAACGTACCCGCTTGCCATTGCTGCAATCACGGGAACAACATGTACTATCAATAATATTGGATCTGCATCGCTCCAGGGAGATGCTCGCTTCGCGATTGAGGTGTTGCAGCGCATGGGATGCTCTGTTAATCAGACGCCGTCTTCGACAACTGTTCGTGGACCTCTCATGGGGCAACTCAAGGCCATTCAGGAGGTTGATATGGAAGTGATGACGGATGCGTTCTTGACTGCGACGGTACTAGCTGCAGTTGCTAATGGGAAGACGAGGATATTGGGTATTGCGAATCAACGAGTCAAGGAGTGTAATCGTATTAAAGCTATGATGGATCAGCTCGGTATGTTTCTGCCTTCCGTAAGGCGCTCTCTTGTGCTAACCGAGTGTATGTAGCCAAATTCGGAGTGGAGACGATCGAACTCGATGACGGTTTGGAAATCATCGGCAAGCCTTACAAAGAACTTAAACGAGGAGTTAGCGTTCACTGCTACGATGACCACCGAGTCGCAATGGCGTTTAGTGTGTTGAGTACTGTGGTAGAGAAAACGATCATCGAAGAGAAGAGATGTGTGGAGAAGACTTGGCCCAACTGGTGGGATGATCTCGAAAACAAGGTCGGTAAAGACATGCTTTTTCTCAAGCAGGATCTCATTCTATGCAATTCCAGATTGGTATTCAAGTCGAAGGCGTTGATATGGCAAACATCGCTCAAGAGGCTTCCGCCAGTGGCACTCGAACACTCAATTCTTCTGCTTCCGTGATATTGATCGGAATGCGAGGGTCCGGAAAGACGTACGTTGGTGAGGCCGCTGCTGCCGCTCTCTCCTTTACCTGGGTTGACGCGGACGTCTGCTTCGAGGAAAAGATGAAAGTTGGTGTCAGGGAATATGTTCAAGAGAAGGGATGGCCTGCATTCCGTGCCGCTGAAACTGAAATCTTGAAGGAGCTCCTCAAGAAGAAGGCAACGAACCACGTTATCAGCTTAGGCGGTGGCATTGTTGAGACACCAAAGGCTCGGGATCTGATCAAGGAATACGCAACAAAAGTTGGGCCGGTAGTCCACCTTTCGCGGTCCTTAGATGAGGTCATCAAGTACCTGCTCCAGGAGACTGCACGACCGGCCTACGGAGAGACTATCGAGGATGTCTTCCGTCGTCGCGAACCTTGGTTTGCCGAATGTTCTAGCCATGATTTCGTCAACCACTTCGGACAAGGCACTTACGCGAACCAGAAGGGAACCAGAGAGGAGATTGCTCGCTTCTTCAAACATATAACTGGACAACAACCCAACATAGCTCCGAATGTGAACTCTGGGCTCCGTTCATATTTCCTCTCCTTGACATACCCGGACGTCACACAAGCTTTTTCTGTTATCGATGAAATCTCTGAAGGTGCGGATGCCCTCGAACTGCGCGTAGATCTCCTCCGATCTGCCGAGGATTATGATACGTCAGATGCCATACCCTCCAAAACGTTTGTCGCGGATCAAGTTGCGGCCTTGCGTTGTGTCTCGTCGCTCCCTATCGTCTTCACTGTTCGCTCTGTCTCGCAAGGCGGTGCTTTCCCGGACAGAGCTTCCGAAGCTTCCTTCGAACTTCTTGTATTGGCACTCAGACTAGGTGTGGAATACATTGACGTAGAAGTTACCTTGCCCGAGAAATACATTCAAGAACTGGTCTCGCGCAAGGGCTCCTCCAAGATAATTGCTTCTTTCCATGACTGGAGCGGGAAGTTGAAGTGGAACGGCCCTACAGTCAAGGAGCAATACGAGTTGGCGAACCGATTCGGCGACATCATCAAGATTGTTGGTAAAGCCAACACGGTACAAGACAACTTCCAATTATACGATTTCGTTGCCAAAGTGACCTCTTTACCTCTATCCAAGCCTGTTATTGCTTTGAATATGGGTGTCGAGGGTCAGATGTCGCGCATTCTCAATTCAACCTTTAGTCCGATTACCCATCCGCTCCTTCCTATCAAGGCTGCCCCAGGCCAACTGTCGTTCAAACAAATACAAGAAGCCCTTCACCTACTTGGCCTTCTTCCTGCTCGACGATTCTATCTGTTTGGAACGCCAATCGCGCATTCCATGTCTCCGACCCTTCATAATACCGGTTTCGAGATTCTAGGGTTTCCACACAAGTATGAGCTACTTGAGACCACAGATGTCGGACAAGAGATCAGAGCAGCCATAGTTTCTCCTGACTTCGGAGGTGCTTCTGTCACAATCCCTCATAAACTTACCGTGATACCTCTTCTTGATGAACTCTCGCCTGCTGCGGAAGCTATCGGTGCTGTCAACACTATCATCCCCCGCGTAACGTCAGTTAACGGAAACACCTGGAAGCTGCTTGGCGACAACACCGACTGGCTCGGCATCAGTGACAGCATCAGCGAGTTTGTTGCTGATATTGATACTGCTCTTGTTATTGGAGCCGGTGGTACTTCGCGTGCAGCCATTTATGCCTTGCAATCTCTTAACGCCAAAACTATTTATGTATACAATCGCACAATAGATAAGGCGCGAGAATTGGCGGGTGCTTTTCCTAACGCACGCATTCTGGTGTTAGCTGCGATTGAACAATGGCCTGCTGGCGTAGCACCGCCATCCGTGATTGTCTCTACAGTACCGGCGGCTGCTCAGATCCCAGCTGCTGATGACAATATCTTCCCGCTTTCGGACAAGCTTTTCGAGTATCGCAATGGACCCGCTGTTGTCGTTGACATGGCGTATAAACCTAGGGAGACACCATTACTCAGGCTCGCGACGAAGATTGGAGAGAATTGGAAGACAGTTCCTGGGCTTGAAGTTCTCCTGAAGCAGGGATATGTTCAGTTTGAAAAGTGGACTGGGAGGCGATGCCCGAGGAAGGTTGCGACCAGGGTAAGAAGTAAGTACGATGAATAGATTCAGAATGTTCCGTAGCGAAAAGGATTGTGATTCATCTTCCATTTATGACCCCCAAGGTCAGAAGAGTAGAGCAGTAGCATTTCAAGCACTTGGGAGCTGCTTAGCGTAGTGACGTAAGCCAGATTTTGACAGCCTTTGACCCAGCCAAACTCATGCGAGGGCGACTCTATATGCGAGGGCTCAATAGGTCGGCCAAGTGATTCAACCGGCAAATCGAAAAAAGATTGAGCAGTCAGGACGATATGGAAGACTCAATCCATATCGACCTACAAATGAGCCGGAACGCCAGAACCAAAGTGCAGAGGAGGCAAGTCGAAAATGAGCTCTCACTGGTGTCAAACCACTTGAGCACAAATTCTTCTTACTGCTATGATCGATATCTCGCCAACGCTTCCTGTTTCAAAGTCAGAGAAGCATAACTCAGTCGGATTTGATGACTTATAATAATATGTTATACTCAATAGTTTATATGCATATCCATGGGCGACAACGTTGGACCAACCCACATAATATTTCAAAGATTCAGTTTCACGTGTTAGGACAACCGAAATAGACGGGAGCTGCGCGGCATATTATCAGAACCTTCATGACGGTACTCTGAGGCGGACAATGCCCTTTTTCTACACATGTTTACGAGTATGGCTCTAATTGAAACCGACGAAAAGTACAAAAGCGAAGATAGAAGACAAGATGATAAAAAAGTCTGAAACTCCGCATGGCTGCGTAACAATCAGTAGGTGGGTGGATGGTGTTACACACAAAGGGCGGGAAGGAGATTGGGAGCAGTGACATGCATAGATGCACACAGTACCACAGCGGGAAAGGATAGCGGTAGTGAGGCAAAGACGACAACAGGCAACTATTTGCCAGTCGCCTTGACAATTGAGACTACTATAATGACGATGATGACCGCAATCGCGACACCAATGATGATACGCATCTATATGCCCATTAGTGATAGAAAACACGACTTATGCAATGAATGAGCAACATACCTTCATGTCTTTCCACCTGGATTACAACAAAACGATACATCAAGACTCGCATTCTAGTTCACATGCATAGGCTTACCACATATTCTACGCGAGGTAATCAATGAAATTTGATTGGCCAGAAGTGGATAAGTGAGGATACGAACCTTGCGCACTCGATTTGCACCACGACGGAACCCTTGTGCAGACACGGCAAGATTGTCTATAATACGAGCCAAAAGTTAATCAAGAATAGTCTCTAATCGGAGCCTGGTGGCACCTGGCTGCCTCAAGGACAGACGAACTGGAAAAATACGTACCTGTTTTGTCCTGTAGTGAATCTAGTCTCTCGCCTCGTTCCGCCACCTTTGTGATGTTCTCTCTCATTATTCCGACAGTGTCATCAATTTGTTGTTGGATAGCCGCGGTTTTTGGGTTTCCCGAACTAGGGCCAGCAGGATTTGGTGAAGCGCCATTACGAGGAACATATGGATCGTAAGGCTCAGACCTGTGTCGGGAGTCAGTAGTAGTACTCAATACTGTACTTTCATTCATAGACGATAGACGGACATTATAGAGACGTGTAGGTCTAAAGTTTGAACCGAAGCATCAGTATAGCAGAACCATCTGATGTTGACTAGTACTCAAATGAACTCACCTTTTCGAACAATGGACGGGAGGGAAACGATATGAAAGTTGGTGAGAAGAGCTGCTTGCTGACGCCGAACTTGCGATGGCAATGTTTTCCCCACGGTGTGACCCGCAGCGTTGTCACGCCGATTGCAACATTTCTCGTTAAAGGAAATTACATCCGGCCATGACATCAGAGGCTGTCTACTAATCAACACCGAAAGACCGTCTCAGTCGAGCACATTAGAATTGGATACTCTTTCTACTTGGAACTACGCATTGACAACTCTTTGACCTCCTCATGCTTGCTTTCACCTCAGACTCCTTTGTATGCTGATCATCTTTCTACGTCCACCTTTGTCCGGTCGATCTTGCGCAGGAAGGACCCTTCTTGGCAACTTGCCCCTTGTGCCCATGGCAGTGGACCTGTATTCAGGTGACCTTGCGGGGTTCTTGTGTTGCAGGAAAAGCGAGGCGGAGGAAGATCGCCCCGTCCTAGATAGCGAAATTCTACTACCAGGTCACTTAGGAGACCGCCAAGAGGTGCTTTTAACAAGACCGCGAAGCACCAGCGTGGTATTGTTGGTTAGTCCCGATCTCATCGCCATTGTCGCTGAGGGGAACCAGACTGTTGTCGTCTGCGTCCAGCAACTCGATGCTATTATCAAGACATAGATAGATCGTGAGCTTCACTCTAGTTCTGAGAAGATGAAGGAAGATCAATGTGGTACTCCAGCCTGCCGCCCGCCTTGCACCCACGGGACCCAAGAACAAGATTGGACGAGGCGACTGGCGCTGTGAAGTCATATAGGACCCATGCATAGGTATTGCATCCACCGTTAATACTAATCGTTGATAGAGAGCATGCTGCCCTACTAGATGATTGCACGACATGTCCTCGAGAGCGGATCTGCGAGGTTCTATGTCAAACAGTCTTGTCACCCTTGATAAGTTACTTCGGTCCGTCTTTCCTCCATACTGCTAGGCAGAACGTTGCAATGTGAGGCTTCGCCCCCTCGTGAGCTCCTCGAGGAGAAAATGAGGTTGGTCCTATTCATGCATCCTGTACGAGCAATACCTGGGCCGGCGATTCCCAACTCACTGAATATGCACTCCTCAGATACGCTGCAAACGGCTTGGAAAGTCGCTAGAAATGAAATTATTGGCACAGAAAGCCTCCAAATTGTGTACTAGGTATCACGATACAAAGTCCTGTTTATGAAATGTGGGTGAATATGAGGTCCATGTGTCAAGGCTAATGTGTAAGGTCCGTTTTTCTATTAGTCTGCCAGAGAAAAAACCAATTTAAAGTTTGGGGGGATGAGCGCGCACAGGGGTATAGCGAGCCTAGACGTTTTTAGAAATACACCCCAAAGGGATGGAAAAATTAGGACGTACCATTTCATTCTCCTTTTTCTCATAACCGCACTTTTCATAAAAAGCTAGATGAAAAATCGTCAGCTGAATCAAGCGATGAAATTAGATGGGGAACTCACGTATGTTCTTGTCGCTACAGTTCAAAATCGTCTTGTAAGCGCCGCTATTTTCGCTGATATAGGTCAACGCCTGGATAATCCTCAAACCCAACTTCTTCCCCTGTTGCCTCTCGTCAACCGCAATATCCTCGATATGTCCAACACAACTGATTCCTCGCTGGAACTTGCGCTCAAGGAACACGGTGCCCACGCCGACAATCTGATCCGACACCTTGTCGACAATGACAATGGTGTAGTATGTCCGCCCTGAGTTGCGCAGGAACTGGAAGTGTGTGTGCCAGGTTTCCTCGCCGGTATCCGGTGCTGCAGTGAGCACGGAGAGCACTCGAAGGTGGCCGCGCCGGTAGTCGGTTGAAGCAAGAGGGCGGATCTGCAAAAGATAGGGAAAAGAAAAGGGCTTGGATGACCGATCGCCGTAAGGAATGAGCGGGAATACATACATGGACATCGGGATGCAAAGCTTTTTTTACTTCGAGAGAAATGAGGTTAGGGGAGAATAGGAGGTCAAGGGCCTCATCAGGAGTGAACAGCACGGATGTGGTAGGAGCAGCCATTGTATGGATAAACGAATGTCTCCGGGAAAGGTTGGGTATGAAGCCTTTACAACGTCAAGGAACAAGCTGCTTGGCAAGAAAGGAGTCCAATGTTTTCTCAGGGTGAGGAGATTAGTGAAAGAGAACGTGGGATGAATGAAAAGCAGTTTCGATCCATCTTGTGGCGGTGCTGGGTAATTGCCGGCGCGTGACTGAGCGAACAGCCATTTGGTCACGGACGCGGCCACTGTAATCGTAGGGGTCGTTGTGGCGGTGTATTTGGGGCAAAAAGGGGCCGCGTCTCTGATTCGCCGGACGCTTCAGATACATCGCACAACGCCCAATACGCCCGCCATAAAACGTGGCGCAAAGACCTTCCAGACCATCAAGTGGCGCCTCAATATTGCGGCACTCACTGCCGACCCCAGGAGCAATGTAGCATAGTATGCCATGTACCCCACACCCGCCAGCGTGCTCTCCCTCTTGACCTGAACATCTGGCGCTGCCAGCCGTTGCTCGACCGAGCTTGAGTTTGCTCGAGGTGCTGCCGGAGTAATGTTCATCACCGGCGCACGGTTCCACAGCGCCAGAAGCGGAGCTGCAAGCGCCATGAGAAAGAGCGGGCCGAGGGAATTAAGGACGACGGTCACAGCTGACCACGGATATCTAAGATTAGCCGTGACCATAAAGGCAGACTTCCATTGTATGGAAGAAATAGTCGACTGATGACCCGTGCCGAAGAACACATGGGTCCCAAGGAGTGCGAGGGGCACGATGTCTGAGAAACGAATAGAAGGCGAGGCCATCCCCGATGCTTCTGCATTAAGCAGCGCCGAAGGCGTCGCTTCCGCAAACTGCGCCTCGAGGCCCCTCACATCACGCACACTATCCACGACCTCCAACCACGCCAACAACGCAACAGTCGCCAGACCAAGAACAATCTGGCCCGTAAGTTGCGTGGCAGCATAAACGACCCCAAGACCGATACTCCAAAACACGAGATACGGCGATCCGAATGCGTTCGCATACCCAATAACATTGACCTGTCTATTCTCTCCAGGTGCACTTTCCCTCGACTCAACGTCCAGACAAATCGGCACGGCCCACCAAAGGAACCCACCACCGAAAACGGCAATGCTCAACGCCATTCGCGCCGTGCCTGTCCTCACGATCCGCAACAAAGGCGCCCACTCCTGCGCAAGGATCCCCGCAGAGTCTGCCCACTCGATGATCCAGAACGCAGCGCCAGCAACGAGTGAAGGTCGCAGGATGAGCGGGATGAAGGAACGTGCAACGCCCACGTCGGAGCGGCTGATCCTCAGGAAGCGCGTCATTGCGTGTGGGAGACCCAGGGCGGCGGGAATGGCGAGGGCTAAGATGGGTGCGGGCGGAGAAGGCACCGTGGAGGAGGCGTAGAATGTTACGTGGCAGTGGGAACCTTGCTCCTCGCGACATACGGTGCTGATCGCCATGACCCGCACGCACACGGCGAACAGGAGGGAAAAGCCGAGGATGCGGTAGCGCAGGCGACTCACGGGGGCGGCGAGACCTACGAGTGCTGAAGGCGCAATAGAGGAGACAAGGAGGAAAGGCGCGATTCTATCCTCCCAGAATGTGAAAGAGTTTGAGAAAAAGGTGATGGCGTGCAGGACGAGTATCAGGGCGGAACTGAGAGATCGAGGAGATATTTTCGGAGGGGAGGTGATTATGCCAGCGATTGATGAGAGTAGAGGGGCAAAGAACAGGACGTAGTCCAGAGTATCTGTGCCTGGGGTGTACGAGGAAAGCAGTAAGGATACCACGACGGCGAGAACGGCTCCACCAGCGAGACCACGAAGGAGACCTCGCAAATACGCATCCAACCAATCATACCAATTATTTTCGGCTGCTTTCAGGCCCGACCAGATGGACCAAGTAGAAAGCAAGCCAATGCCAAGGACAGCCAGCCCAAGCCCCATAAGAAGAGGATTGAACTGTGCCCACATTGACCGGCACGCTTCTAGCGCGACCCGATTGAAGTTGGAAAACTTGACAAAGTTGCCGTCCTGAATTGAGGACGTAGTCCTAGTCGTAGCCCATGCAGCCTCGATTGAGTGCCAAGACTCGTCGAGCTCGGCCCCAGACGGACTGGAACGATAAGTGTCTAGATACATTCTGATTTGCGCTGCATTAATCTCCAGGGCACGCAAGAGTTCGGTTCCCGTGCGGTCTCGCCAGAACAGCTCGGGTATCACGGTGCCCAAGTTGTTGTAGGGGATAGGAAGGCCAAGGAGGAGCGAGAGGGTTGGCAGAATGTCGATTTGCTGGATATGCCGGTGAGGCACTGTCGTATCAGGAAAGTGGGTGTACCGAAGCAGGCCGGAAGGAGGCGGCGGCGGCGGTGGCGGCGGCGGCACATGTGCGTGCGAGAATGCCGGGCCCTTGCTATACACCCAAAGCGCGGCCGACGTTTCAAGCACGCCGTCTCCGCCGTGATCGCCGGAACGGTCCATTCCATGGTCGCCAAGGACGACCAGCAGAGTGTCGTCGTCGATCAGGTCCACGACACGCTTCAGGACATCGTTCATTTGCGCCAACTTGGCTTTCATGCTGGGATGGTCGGGTCCCACCCGATGGCCTACGTGGTCAACACCGAGGAAGTGGCCGACGAGGAAGTCGAAGGGTTTGCTCGGGTCTTCCAAGAGGGGAAATAGATGCTTGATCACGCCTTCGTCTACGGTGTGGAGATCTTCGACGTTGAATGAATCGTAGGGAAACGTCATGTTGGGCTCGAAGGAGTCGGGGAACACGGACATCCAGGTATCATCACCCATGAATGCAGACTTGTTGTAGTTCGTGAGCAATATAAAAAAAGATGTATACGTTCAAACGACGGCACCTTTTTCCCAGCAAGACGCAACTGCTTGAGTATCGAGTCTTCCGCAATGGAAGAAGCGCCAAAATTGTTGCCGACATCAACGAAGGTGGGTAGTGATCCCGTCGTAAGACCCTTTATGCGTTGGAGCGTCGTCGTTGGGGGGTCGGCATAGGCATTAAACAAGTACGAATGGTTTGGACGCGATGCTGTCAGGTCCCTCGGAAGAGTCAGGACACCGTGGTGATACTGTGAGGGCGGGCTCGGCGGGTCTGGAGCGACAAAGTCAAATCGCAGAGAGTCGATAATCAGGAAAACGGCACGCTTGTGAAGGGGTTCCAGTGTGCATTTTTGGTCGGAGCATGTCGTGTAGTCCGGAAGAGAGAGACGCGTGAGGAGAAACCCACGGGTGAAAAGGTAGATTCCCGCTAGGTGCACGAACGATATCCAAAGGAGAAGAACAAGCCTCTTCGACGACATTTTATAAGTCGTCGAAGAGCGAGTTCGATGTCGATTGACGTAGCGGCGATCTCAGTACAATCTAATCTTATCTATTACTGGCAAGCATAAAATCATACCTCAAGACAGGACTTGACTTTTGCAAAATCCAGGTCCAAACTTTGGGGATTCGAGGCCTACAGGAGGCAATCTATAATCCACCTCCAGACACATAATACGGGACAAGAAGAGGTGGCAATTCAGGCAGTGAATCCTGCTTACGCAGCAAAACTTCAAGCCGACGCAGCAAACGAACGATGTATTCGTAGTGCTACCAAGTAGATATTGTATATCCTTGTGTCGAATCTCCAAGAAAGAGTAAGATGAGATGTTAGGCCGCCGAGGACCAGGAAGCCCGACGACCATATTAACGCGTGAATAGTAAAAAGACAAACAAAAAAAGGGAGATATCCTATCTATATACAAGAACGAAAGAAAAACCAACGACAGTAGCGAAAGTGTGGTATGTAGCGGGGGGGTATGTATATATATATATGTACGTGTGCACCAACAAAACGAACAAGAAAATAAGAAAGAAAAACAAAACAAGCAGTCCGATCGGTACAAACGCCACTTAGAACGGGACCGGTTTCTGCGTTGGGCCGACGATACCCGAGGGCACCCGGATCCTCGACACGCTCGAGCGATACGTCATGCCCGTGCCGACGCGGGGCCTGGGTCTGGGCCGGTCGGATGGACCAGGGGTGACGGGGCTCGGGGTGCTCGGGGTGCTGGGAAGCGAGCTGCGCGAGTCGAGCAGGGCGGGAGTGGCGAGAGGGGCAGGGGCAGGGGCAGGGGCAGGGACAGGGACAGGGACGGCGGGACGGTCGGGGTGTCGCTGCGCGAGGAGAAGCGGAGCAGGCGCCGTCGTCGTCGGCGTGGGCGTAGACAGACGGAGACGCCGCCGCGGCGTCTTGATCGTGCCCGCGCCGGTATCGGAAGTGCTCTTGTGCACGTTGTAAGCGCAGGACACGGTCCTTGTTGACGTTGCTCTCACGGAGACGAGCGACGAAGAGCCCTGCGTGCTCCCCGTGCTGCCTCTCGATGCCGAAGACGCGGCAGAGACCGACCGCGCGCGAGTGTCTGTGCTGCTGCTACTCATACGCCTCGGCGACGGCATGGATTGCACACCATTATCGGGGACAAAACTCGATCGGGGGAGCGGCGGGAGGCACTTTTCTCTGATGTAGCGTGCTTCGCGTTGTTGAAGCTCTGCAAACGTCATTATATCAGGCAAAGGGGTGCACATCGCAGGGCCGTCCGTATAGCGAGTGGTGTGGGCGTCGGTGGAATCGATCTCCTTGCCCTCGGGGATGGGCCGGGCGGAACAAGAGCGGGTCTGGATGCTGAGGACGGGGGCGGATGAGGATTTGCGAGAGGGAAGGGATGGACGGAGGTCAGAAGTGCTGCTGCTGCTGCTGCGGGAGGGAGGGGAGGAGAGAGAGGCGGTGGAGCGGGAGGGCGTGAGAGACGGGAGGGAAGGGCGGGTGGTGAGGTTGAGGGAGGATATGCGGCGAGTCAGGGCGGAGGGAGCGCCTTCGTCCTCGCTGGAGGCCGGTCAGTGTGGTTGGCTGGAAAAGACGAGAAAACGGACCTGTCGCTCCAGCCGAGACCGGTGGTGAGACCGATGCCGCCTCTGAGAAGATGGCCGTCGCGGTGGCGGACGCGCCGTTTTAGAGTGTCGCGGGAGTCTTTGGGGGGGTGAGTGGTCGTAGACGCTGGGAAAAAAGTCAGAATGGCGGTATTAGTAAGATGGGAAAGTCAGTACCGAGGGAGACAACGCTGTCACGGGCTGAGGGTTGGGTAAGGAGCCTCGACTTGGGAGACAGCAGGCCGTGGCGCATCATTAGGTGCCTGTATCAATGTTAAGATGTTGACAGATGCACAGGACAGGAGCGCGACGCACGGCAAAGGAGTGTGTAGGTCGAGACTGGAGTCGCTGGCGTCAGAGTCGGAGTCGTCGAGCGCGTGCAGAGGCCGGCGAGGCCACCCCAAGTCGTCGTGGTCGATCCAGGAGCAGCCATCGTCATCGTCTGATGCCGTAAGATCAGAGTGGCGGCGGGGCAGACGTTTGCCAGCACGGGGGCGAGGCGTGGCAGATATCATGACGGCAATGTCGGGGCTGGGCGTGCGACGGCGGGGGGGCATTGGAACTGCAGACGAGCGGGGGTCGTCACCTGACTGGCGAGGGTGCTCAGTCGACGTGGGCGTCGGGGGGATGTGCGTGGGCGGCGCAGGGAACGCGCCCAGCAGGAGGGGATCCAGGGGACGCATCTTCCACCGTCTGCTGTCCCCGCCGTCCATTTCAAAAACAAAATTCAATCCACTCTTCTTGTCAATCACTCCATATTGCATTACATCACGTAAGCCACACTACACCTGAGGCGCCCGTCTCAACCCTGATCCGAATTTCCGCCACTGCCAGCCATGCCGCTAGCCCTTCAACCATTTCTGAGTAACGAGACAGACCAATACCACATTGCAAAGTATCATATTGCTGTCCACTGGACCCTTCTATGGCCCATGGCCTCGGGGGGATCGTGCAAGTGGCGCTTGTTCCAGGCGTGAGTCTCGATGCTCGCGTCACGCACGATGACGCTTATATTTCAGCCAATCGTGATTGCAAGGATCCTGCTTGAACAAACGCGTCAGCACGGGGATAAAGAAGCATTCGACGCGATTGCCATGATGATCCATCGATGCAAGAGAATCGCTAGGTCGTTATACATACATATCTCCCCGTCTTATCCGGACCTCAAGTTGATGTTTTGATCGCTACTTTCATTAAGATTGTCATTTACGATCAATGCTTCAAATTACATCGCATTTGAGGCGAGTTTGTCAATCGCGTTCATAATCGAAAACGTCTGCCTTGCGCTCAAGGTTCCGTAGCGATCATTTTTCCGAAGCAGTGGCAGCTCGACGTGAGATTTACCATCCACTGCGGGAAAAGTATATACAAAACTATGCATGCTGATGGCTTGACGCTCCAATCTAACATTACACAAGACACCTTGGACGGGGCCAAGTCATTAGGCCACTGATGCAAAATTCAGAACTTGTAGGAGAACTAATATGAGATCATTTGACTTATGGAGAGACAAACATGCCGTATACCCAGCCTCTTACCGAACATCGAGCGAAAGAGAAACAAAGCGACACGCCAAGGCACGTGTCTGGCAAACAAGTCCCGTCCAAAGTCCCGGTAGACAATTTCTCTCCTTTCCGTCTTCCGAAATCCGTCTCCCCCTCATCAGAGAAAAATCTGAATGTCTACACCACGCAACACTACCGGGAAGCAAGTTGCTGTTCTTGCACTCGGCTCAAATCTAGGCGATCGATTTCACAACATCGAGCTCGCACTCCGTTTGCTCGAAGTTCCCAAAGCGAGCTTGTCGTCCGAGGACCTCCAACAATGCGACGCAGATGTGTCTGCTGCAGTAGTGGATACCAGTTTCTTGTACGAAACTTCCCCCATGTACGTCGCTGATCAATCTCCATTCATCAACTGCGCATGTCTCGTGCGTCCTTTACATTCCTCGAGAGCGTCCGCTAATTCCCCGCGGCTCAAGTAGGTCGAAACGAATATTCCACCCTTGATTCTTCTCCGTCTTCTGAAACATATCGAAACGACCGTCGGACGCGTTCCTTCGGTCCGTAATGGCCCTCGTGCCGTCGACCTGGATATCGTCTTTTATGGCTCAGAGGTGATAGACTCCCGTTCGCCCAGCGAAAGAAGATGTTTAGAAAACTTGACGGGACAGCTCGTCGTTCCACATCCTAGGATGTCCGAGCGAGAATTCGTGCTACGGCCGCTGAACGAGTACGGATTCCAATATCTATCTAGCTCAAAACTGATCCTTTCCCCGCACAAAGTATGATCCCCGACTTCATTCATCCCGTTCTGAAAAAGCCCATCTCGGATCTCCTCGACGCGCTCCCAGAAGATCCTTTAACGCGCAGAGTCATCCCCTTCCCTCGATACCCTCTCCCACCAGACTATGCCTGGACCCATCCGGATGTGCCAGTCGTCCCTCCAACCCTGACACACTGGACATACCCCATCGCCGAGACCAAAAGCCCCCGACGTCCTCCCCAGCGCAAAACGCACCTCATGTCGACTCTCAACACCACCCCTGACTCCTTCTCCGACGGTGCGACACACAACACACTGGAAACAGCCATGTCTTACGCGCGCGAATCCATCGACGCCGGCGCGTCCATCATCGACATTGGTGGGTACTCGACGAGACCCGGCGCAGCCTTCGTCTCGACCGAACAAGAAACAAACCGTATACTCCCCATCGTCAAAGCCATAAGAGGCGCAGACCCCAGCGTGTCAGATCTCCATGGCAGATTGAAAGAAGCTCTCATCAGCATAGATACTTTCCGACCGGAAGTAGCAAGGGCTTCAATATCGGCGGGAGCAAACTGTATCAACGACGTCTACGCTTTCACAGGCCGCGAAGATGCGTGGCCTCTCCGGGACACTGATGCAATACAGCGATCGCAGGAGTGTATGGCCCGAATGAAACGCGTCGCACGGGAGTTCGCTGTTCCCGTTGTGTTGATGCACTCGCGCGGTGATGCTGGGCAATGCACGGACTACGCCCAGTATGGCTCTGGACCTAATCCCGTGGTTCGTGGCGTTCAAACTGAACTCGGAGCCAAAATCGAGCGCGTGGTCAAAGGGACAGGTGCCGTGCGGCGGTGGATGGTTATCGTGGATCCTGGGATCGGGTTCAGCAAGACAGTCGAAGGGAATCTTGAAGTCTTGAGGGACGGTGCGAGTATAGTGGCCGACGTCCAGGTTGACGGCAGTTCGTGACTGTTTCGAGAATCACCTTTTTAGGGAGACTTAAGCGTTTGACAGAGCGGAATCCTCTTAGAGGATATCCGCAGCTTGTAGGGACGTCCCGCAAGTCTTTCCTTGGTGCGATTCTTGCACAGGGAGAGAGGGGGCGCGAGACGTTGCCGAAAGACCGGGTTTGGGCTACGGCTGCAGGCGTTGTATGTGCAGTTCAGCAAGGGGCGATGGTCCTACGTGTGCATGACACAAGGGAAATGGCCGATGTTGTTGCTCTCGCGGACCAATTGTGGCGATAGGAGATCTAGAATATGTTCAGCTAGTGTCATGGCCAGATTGAAGAACATCCGGCCTTTTCCTTCTATATGGTGCACTGTATCTGTATCGGTTAGATCGATCATCTCGTCTCCGAGGAAGCCGGAGGCTCAAATTGCTCTAGGAGCACCAATTGTTTGATCGTTTCTGGATTGTACACTATGTTCATGACATGCTGAGATGATCTTACATAGCTTTGGGTTCGCTGAAGAACCAAGCGGTAGTCATCATAAAAGGAAGTGGTCAATCGCAGTGGGATGTGTGGGTATCGCTTTTCAGAATAAGAGAAAGTCCACTACGCATATGATCGACGAAGAAAGCCTTGATGTCGGCTACATTTTCAGCACGTCTATTCTTGTTTGTCCATTGATTGGCATGTCAGAATTTCTATACCACTTTTTCGAGATGTCTGTTTTCGCACAAATGGGTAGATCAGAGCTCGCGAGCATGATTGCTGCACAGCTATATAATACTACTGATATAACAACAAAATTCTGTAGAATATATAGCGGTGTTATCACATCCCTGCCAACTGTGAGGTCTTCATTTCAATACAAGTAGAAGCAAATAACACCCGAGTACAACTGTTCAATCACACAAGCACGGTATGGCAATATTCACATCTTCGAAATGATGCCCTATGAGTACTGAGTCCTTGCCATCTTATTGACAGGAACTTGAGCACAACGGGTGGCACTGCTGTCACCTCGTCCCCGAGAGAAACTACAACAGCCAGACCCCGTTATCAACCTGAGCATACCTCATCTTATGAACACGATATCGGATGGAGAACGTGTCCCAGCTTTGGTACTCGCTTTTCTTTTTACCTATGAAGACCAAACTCGGTGTGCACAGGTCAACAATTGAGTAGGAATGGCTGGACATTTGTGTACCTTTCTGCGCTACACTTCCAGGACCTACAAGCGTCCTTCAAGGCGCTGACCTCGGAGTGGATAACCGTCGACCTGGTACTGAGAAGACAAAACTTGAGACTCAAACGGTGGATCTAGAGGCTGCCTTTACTCAAACGAGAGAAAAAGTGGAAAAGAAAAAGATGAGCGTCAGGTCAAGAATAGGAATGGACTGGTGTTCTCGAGAGAAGTCGCGAAGAAACGGTCATGAGTCTTCTGCACATTGATGATTCGTTTTGCTAGGTACTACCCTCATGTATATATATATACATGATCAGGAAGTCAAGTGATCATTTAATCCTTAGAATATGGAAACCGATACAACCTTGCGGGTAGCTGTATCACTCTGAAACGTCCGCCGTCATCACTCGGCTCACAGCAGTGTTGATAACCCAAACAGCTGTAATCAAGGTTCTCTGTTCCATGACAAGAACAAACCGATGTGCAGAAATCATTCTAGCTCCCCACCTCAAAGTCTGAGCCGTCGCTCCATGAATTTAAAACGCTAATGTCTGAGGCCTTCTTGCCGCATACGGTGCCGTCTCAGGTACTAGTTCACAGGTAACCCCTTGATTAAATTAATTGTTCCTCCTGTCCGCGCTCGTCACGACTCTCACAAGCCAGACGAAACAGGGGAGTCTTCGAAACTTTATAACGATGCATATACTTTTCTGCGTCCCTTCATTTCAATTATACCTAATCCAAATAAAGCTAGAATCCTTCATATCCATACTTATCGGAGACACTCATAACACCAAGGATGCATTGAGTCACGCCCAGTCAGGCCTTAGGAAACAAATTTCCACTACTCAGAATTAGCAGGAGGGCACGACGAACTTGAAACTCCATATGATAATTGACCGGTGTCCTTTGGAACAGAATTGGGGGTGTCACTGGCAGAGATCATGACATACTCGATGTTGACGCAGTAAAATCTCTGAGTTCCGAGTCACTGATAAGTAGCACAGACTCTTTCGAAAAGAGATGGAAACGAGGATAAATCCAAATTTTACTTCGTCATCTCTAGGAGAGCCTGGATCAAAGTTGAAGACCGAGGGATTTGACAGATGGAGGTTGGGAAGCATTATTGTATCCATACCGCGATGTCGCCAAGCCTCAAACGGCAAATGATTCTACGCCCGTAAAGAAGTATCAACAAAAAGATTTGAGACCAATAGTAAAATATACCTACCAATCTCACAAGCTGAAGTTGTTTCGGTCACCAAAGTAGTGCTAGCGGGGCACGCACCGCCGGCGTTGGTGAAGTAAAGCGAGCCATCAATATTCTATCATGATTTTTAGCTATGACTCGAGGAATGGCACGATAATACTCACCTGATACACGCAGTAAGGAGAAAAACCCGAGATGGGGGGTGAATCGAAGCTACAAACGGTCATGAGACGGGAGGTCCAGGTCTATCGGTCAGACGCTACCCACTTGCACTGCACGGTGCCCAGACTGGAACTGTATCTTGTCAGAGTAAGCGTTCGGGTAAGCCCGGCATAAACAATTGAGGAGGGACAGACAGCACAGGTGATTGCAACTACCTGGCCAGTAAGCAAGGCAATGTAAAGAACAACAGCTGCGGAAAGATACATCGCTTGAAGTACGGTGAGAACGGTCACTGAAGGACACTTAAGAGATCGACTTCTTTATGTACGAGGGGAGCGTCAGAAGTAGCAAAAGACTATATCTCAAAGCCATTTTGATGACAACAGTCCAGACCCATCAAATGAAAAGAAGCACTATGAACTGCTAAATGAACATCAACTTACCTTCTATACTTGTTGAACATTCGGGCTGCCAAGTCAAGGATCTGGCGCCGGCTTGGTACCGTGTCGACCCGTCGTATACGAGATAACCATGACCACAATGGGATCAAATGAAAAATTCCAGTATTAGTCTGCATGAGCACCATATCAAGCTAAAAATCTTGGAGGGGGTTCAGCAAGATTGGAAGTCGAGCAACTATGGAGTTATTCAGGATAGAAGTCTGAGAGGCGAGAAATCAAGGTCAGCCCCGTTGCGTCATCGATTCTGGATCACTTTCTAGACAACAAAGAGAATTAACTCGCCGCTGCTGTCAGTAATAATCATGAATCGCCCAAAAAAAAGACGACTTATAAGTTACTTACACTGCAGGTAGCCAGAACTGGACTTTTTTCTTTGAGTAAACCAGTTGGCGTAATCGGGTCATACAGAATTGTACGAAGCACAGACAGCACACAATACAGCGCCCACATTTCTAGCGAAGTGACACAGGTACATGACAGAATGTCAACCATGCTATGGATGGACATTTCACCTATGAAATGCGCGAGTTGCAGACACAGAAGTAGAATACAGATCGAACTCTCTCTTGATGGCCTC
>JABCKS010000065.1:39940-51035 GCA_018851325.1 Termitomyces sp. DKA19
TTGCAGACAAAATAGTCCGGCTTAGTTCATAAGCGATGAATGAGACATATTAACAAGCGTTCCCCAAGGAAGGAACCAAAGAAACGCGTTGACTTATCTGGTTGCCAGGGATCAGAACGCAGTTGAAAAATCTTAATGGGGTAATTTGATTGGAATCAAATAACTATATAATAGTATATGCAGTACTGGCTATGTAGTACTAGAGCCACACAAAGGTTGATCTCGTGGGGATCTCCAGATTAGTCGCCTCAAGCTCCAGGTTCCTTCCTTCCTCGGTACGTTTGAATATCTTCATACCAGCATTCCCAGCAACACCTGCCACAGCCAAGTATGCCTCTCCACCCCTTCCGTCCTCAGGTCCAAACTCCATCCCCCGTGGCTGATCAAGACCAGTGTACACGTGCCTCACGAGCCTCAACCCTTCCGTCACTGTATCCGCATCAACGTGCTCAAAGATGGCGATGGCGTCGCCACGAGGGTCCTGAACACCCGTGTTTCTGTTGGAAACATAGATGTAGGGGTTCGGGAACTCTTTGGTGGGCTTTGGGATCAGGATCTCGGCGGCTGCAAAAGATGCTCCTTCTGGTGGATCAGGAGGAATTATGGATGCTGAAGCGATGATAGGAGCGGTCCCATTTGGCTCAAGAGGAACACGCTGAACGGTGAGGGTAGATGCAAGTTCATGAAGGGTAAAAAGACGGTCATCTGAAGTGAAATAAGAAAAGTCACGTAAATAACACCAGGAAAACGCTTACTAGAAATAGCGATATGACGGGGGCCACTGCCTTCTGGCTGAGGAATGAAACCCTGTATTTCAAAGTCGTCTAAAGTTGGTGTCAAGCGCCATATCTTGTCTCCACCCTGATTAAAGCTCCTCAATTGTATTATCTGCTGAAGGGTGATGGGTTCAACGTACCAGATCTGGAACGAGCACCTCTGTTTCATGTTGTAAAGCCATATGTGGATGTGAAACGTTGGGCGGGGTTGGTTGAGGAAAGCTGATTATAGGTGCAGTATCTATGAATACCGTCTGATCACTTGGATTCGTAGGTATAATGCGACCATTTCCAGAGTTATAATTGAAGATGGCGACGGCGTCGGTAGAAAGAGCCGTTGCGAATGCTGGTCCATCACCTCCTGAACTGACTGTATCGACAGCAGGCGACAAAGCGCCAGTAGCGCTTATGATGAATGATTGTAGAGCGCCAGCTGCTACCTCATTCACAGCACTGTCCTCGGTTGTAAGTTTCACCATCCCCAAATATGACAAAGTTACAGGGCCTTACTAAAGGATGCTTTTGTTGGTAGGATGTAGAGAGATCCATGAAGGAAACGGACCAGTTGGAGATGTGCTCACGAGGGACAGCGACGAACACGATGAGTTAAATAAGTATGTCGCGACGAAAACGTCATAACCGCCAGCAAGGATGGTAAAGCCAACCATGATAGACAGTAACTATGATGTGGGAGTCGTGTCAGATCGAATAGGACATTCCAATGGATATCATTGGCTTTTATATCTTTCGCAAAAAGACGAAAAGAAGACGAAGTCCTCGTCCTCGTTGCATGTGACAACTCGGGACAAGTACTAGTCACGGGTCTTGGAATCAAATGGAACGGCACCGTGCCGAGGAAGATCTCGACCCATTCCGCCGACATTATGTTCAAAGATATCCACAATAACAAGAGAAGAAATGTGGCCACATGATCATCAATCAATACAGTTTAAAGAATCCAATTCTTTCGCGAGTCGTGGTACTGCATGGTCATTGAAGGTAGAGCCACGAGGGTAGCCTTGAGCTCAAGAATATCTGGGTGCAGAACCGACATATATAGAGACGTGATATATATAGCTGCACAACATCAGCATGAGGTCGTTAACGCCAGTACTAAGCAAGCCATTTCGAGCGGTTTTTCATAAGCCCAGTTTTAAGCTAATTCAGGAGTGGACGATTCCAAAGGCCTTCGGACGAGGTGGCAGCCGACGAATCCCAATATACTTCTACGGTCCGAAATTTTCATCTGGTTGAAAAAATCCGCATCTTCCATCAGCATCCTTACTAACCAGGAGCCTCTCCAGACGATGCTTCAGTTACTCGTCCCAAGTTTCCTCGACATCGATTTCCTCTGATGCTTCCGCCTTCCAAAAATGCCATTCAACCTTGTTAAGCACCGGTGGAGCAGCATATCCGTTCATTGTGATACCCTTCTTTTTGACGACCCAGTTGTCTCGGAAAGATTCATCCTCATACATTATCTCCATACAACTATCACACTCGCCGGCCCACAGATACGGATTGTGATCAGGGATATCCCGAAGCGTAGTTTTGCCTCCACCAAAGTCAGCAATCGTGATGGAGATTGTATGAAGGTGTTGTAGGTCCCTCAGAACACGGGCATAGTGTAACTGTAGAATCAAAATTCAAGCTCGATGACATGAATATCACAACATACCGGCAATCCTACACCGCCTGTATAAACTATCTTCTCCGGCCCCGGGGAACGGAACCTCGCAACACAACAGGTATGACATAGAGCACACCATATCCTTTGTTGGCAAAGACGAAGTACGTTGAGATTCGGCAAGATGGAATGGATATTGAGGAAGACATTTGGAGAAGGCCACGGGATACCGCGAATGTCAAGTTCCTTGACGCTCGGTGGAGCATCTTTAAAAGGAAGTCTGTCAGACATGTTGCTGGAGACGTAGCGGCAGTCAAGTCGAATTTTCCTGAGATGTTTGAGTCCACTTAGATTCCATACGAAAGGCTCCCGAGTCTTCAGTTGCACACAATGCAATTCTCTGGCGATTGGCATGATGTCAGCGATGGGCTGTTAGGTAACGAAATGGAAGCTCTACCGACTAGGTACTGACCTTGTTACTCCACAGATATCTGGAAACATTCGCTCGAAGTGGAAGATGTCGGACGGAACCTCTGCATAGAGAGTTCGGAACCATGCCTCCAACGCCTGCTTTCGATATGCCTTTGAAGCGAGGGTGAGTGGTTCGAGGAATCCCCAATTTTGCTTGGTTAAAACGCCTGTTTTCTCTGACGCGGTAGAAGAGAGAGAAAGAGATATCAGAATGATTTCATGTAAGAGCTCTGGTGGCAGATACATCGGTTCTTCTCAAGCTGCCATCATCCATAGTATTTAATTAATAATAATGAAAGTAACAAATTCTTATAAACAAGGAATGATTATTGCCAAGAACATCAGTAATCAATAAGATCGATGGTTCCCAAAAAATGGAAAAGAGGAACCAAATCGAACTGAGATCTATTGGATACGTCCGTAGCAGACGGGGACGAATGCGCTTCTTGTCAGATTAGAGACACAGCCACTTTAAGTCTTCCGAGGCTGCATAACTACATCTTCCCGCGGGAAGAATGAAAAAAAGACAATGAACCCTTCCGAGAGAACGGTTTATCTTCAATTTCAACGTTCATTAACGGTTTTTACTGAGCGAAAAACGGCCCATTGATAAGGGACGCAGCCACTTTAAGTCTTCTGCATCAACTTCGAGTTTACACGGGTTGTACACGGGTTGTACTACGAGAAGAATGAAATCTCAGGTGACGATCGTCTTCTTCGTCAATCTCTCAAATTTCGTCCCGCTGTACATACCAAGCCCACCGAGGCCGGGTTGTGTGTGAATGGTTGGTTCAAATTATACTCAGGATCCGGAGCCCGACCCAACGCCGCGTCTAGAAACACGTCGAAGATCGAGGACATGTACATCACCCGCTGATCATAAAGGATTTTTCCGCGTTGTCGTCGCGCGTTGTGCATTACGCTCCTCTTGAAGTTAGCCCGGGTTATCTCCAGGCGGGGCTAGATCATCAAAATGCTAGAATATGTGATTTTATTGAGCATGGGTGCCCTGAGAGGATCATTTCTGTATGATTTGATCGAGGTTTTCAGTGTTCGATGGCCCTGTCAATCATAAATACCCGGCCCTGTTATATTAAGGTCAATCGTGTAAATAACACTCTGTTCAGCCTCCTGCAAACTCTTGCAGTCACGCTATCCATAATGCTGTTGGGACCACTGTCGACACGAGAGCGGCGGTTCATTCTCGTGCCGCTTGTTGCACTGGTTTTCTCCTTCATACTTTACTGCCGAGAATATCTTCCTTACGGCGCAAGATCCGCGAAATCCGTCCCCATCATCGTTTCTCCGTCAATCTCTAGTCGCGTGGATCTTCTGCCTGTGTGCATTCCTCCGACCCCGGAAAGACCGACTGTTCTGCTCCCTCACACATACCGTGATGACGGACTTCTTGAAGTGAACCCGGATGGCCGCCATCCGATTTATGAGCTCATTAAGCTCGCAAACGCGCGATGGAAGTCAAAACTCTCGCAAGCCAGCAAGACTTTCGACGAAGCAGTTCGGGAATATAAAAGGCGCTATAAGCGGCGACCTCCGAAGGGCTTTGATAAATGGTATGTACGACTTCATCTATAGACGAAGTCAGCAAGGTTGATCAACGTTCGATCAAGGTGGCGCTATGTCAAGAAACATGACGTCCAACTACCGGATGAGTACGACCAGATCTACAAAGACTTGGAACCGTTCTGGGGCTACCATCCACTCGATCTTCGACAACTCCAGAATGAACAGGAGTTTCGTACCGATACTTTTACTTTGGGCCTAAACGAGACGAATCAACTCGATATTTTGAGGGTTTCCTTTGCTTCCAGTGATTCCAATGTGAATAGCTGGAACCCTGATGATCTCCTCGGTGGCGCACGCTCCATCATTGAAATCTTGAAAGACGTAGAACAGGATCTTCCTCTGTTTCGTGCTGTTATCTCACCTCACGATAGCCCCACTTTATTCTCTGATTATCAGGTGAAGAAGATGGCTTTGGGTGCTGCTAGCAGTAATACCTGTGCGTACGTGTTGAAAAGATTCCAGGAATATATTTGACAAATAGTCTTGACTAGACATAGACATGGATTCTATCACGACTGGATCGCCTCGAAGTTGGCTGTCGGGCTGCTCACCTACGTCTCCGGCACGCCAAAAAGGCTCAGAAGAGCTTTTGAAGGGAAAGACTTTCATTCATGATCATCGTAAAGTCATGGATCCGTGTCTACACCCTTATATCCTGGAAAATATTGGAGAGTTCCTCATACACGAACGTCCTAGTCCCTCGCCTAGAATGCTTCCTCGGTTCGCTTACTGTGCTACCCTCATGCACCATGACATACAGATTCCGACATTATTTGCTTGGGTTGATGACGTCCTGCCTCGCTCCCATGATCCTGAGTGGAACCAGAAGCTCGACGAACGGTTGGTATGGCGGGGGAGTAACACAGGAATATGGCATGCGCCTCATACGCGATGGCATAAATCCCAACGCGCCCGGCTTGTTGACTTTGCCAATGACTTGAATGGCACAGTTAAGGTGATTTTGTCATCATCGATTGAGGATGTTAAAGTTGGCGAGGGTACCGAGATCCCGAGAGGTAGAGTCAACCCCGCTATGATGGACGTCGCCTTCGCAGGAAAACCTGTCGGTTGTCATGAAGAGACTTGCCCCGAGTTACGACATCGTTATGAATGGAGAAGACACCAGGGATCCAAAGAGAGCGGTCAGTTCAAGTACATCATCGACGTACGCTACATTTCCTGGTCTGGCTCCATCCTCTGATGTATTGATGTAGGTTGATGGAAACGGGTGGTCTAGTCGTTTTAAACGTTTGATAACGTCGAATTCACTTGTGTTCAAGGCTACTGTCTATCCAGAATGGTAGTGCTTGTTTACTTCCTGGCGAACACAAGAGTAACAACGTGTTAAAGGTTCCTCGACCGTATAGAACCCTGGGTACACTATGTGCCTGTGCAAGTGGATTACTCCGACGTTTACGATGCCTTGGCGTTCTTCCGTGGGGGCCTCTATGGTGAAGGTGGGCGTGAAGATTTGGCCCGTACCATTGCAAACGAGGGCCGGAAGTGGAGTCAAAACTTCTGGAGGAAGGAAGACATTACAGCTTACGTTTATAGGTGAGAATCAGACTCAAACTTGGAGGATAACTGATTTCAATACCGATGAACTACTCACCTTGCGCCCAGACTTATTTTGGAGTATGCGCGGGTAATGAGTTCTGATAGGGATGCCATGTCCTATGATGGTTAACATCAACAACCGGAGCCGCGTTATGTGTCATGATAAGGTGAAAAAGGGGCGATTTTTGGGAACGCTTGGCACCATTCACTGGGATAAAGTATGTGTATTTGCTGTAATTGTAAGTTTCCACAGGTAGATTTAGTCATTTGTATGCTCAATGACAAACACACTTAATCAAGAGAACCATAGTGTAGATCTAGACCGATGTCCTGTTGTCTTCCAGGAATCACAGAAGGAACCGAAGGAAGGGAAATCTTACTAATTACATAAATTCGTAAGATCGAATGATCTTGAGGCGGTTTCCGATTTTCTTTCATCAGATCGGTTGTACCCTGAGCAATAAGGTACACGGGTCTTTGAGCGTGACCAGAGGTAACGAAGGGCTTTCGAGGATAAGTAATTCTTACTCGAAAGTATTTGACAAAGAGCAAATGACCGACTATGACTGAGGCATCAACAACGCTCAACCCTGAAACCTCTTTGACTTGTAGATTGGGATGTGCGACCCCGAACCAGTATTCTTGACCGGCATGGCAACAGTCTCGACCAGATGGGCCGAAGTACCAGTGTGCTTGTTAAGCATCGCAAAGATGTCGAACGCGGAAGTAAATCAACGGTGTTGTACACGTAAGTATTGGTTCGGCAGATTAACGCACGAAAGACAACGATAATGGCAATGTGTTCTCGTTGCGCTGTTCCATGACATTCCGAATCAGCTACAATTTGTCGAGATAAGAGCGACGCTTATTGACAGGAGAATTTTTGCTATATGCCGGCCCGACAATAACATCAAAGTACGATGAATTAGACCAGGAGTTCAAGTCATATAAAGTATATTTCGACGAGAATAAGAAGGGTTGAATAACCCGGAAACATTTCTGAAAAAAAAAGTAATGATAGTCTACCGTCCATCGAGTAGGCAAGTCTTCATAGAAATAATAGCACCGCGAGAGATGTTTGAACGACTGAGAAGAATAATATGAATGGGGAAGTTCTTCCAGGGCCTCATCGTAGAGAAAGGCGTGTAAGTGTAAATTAGTTGGTAGAAGGGGGAGAAGGCCTTCAGATATGGTCCGAGAGAACCAAAACACTGACAGAAGACATTCATTTTATATGTACATAGACGTCAAACAGCCTAGAACAGCCACAGACAGAGGCAGCCGATTATGATCATGCGGAACAAGACGACGCTGTGGGAAAGGTGGAGCCATAGTCATGCGACGATAAGAAGACGACGCAACTCAGAACGTGTGGGTGTACATTGCGGGCATTTTGACTGTGAGCCCAAGTGCAGCGAAACACTGGAGGATAAGTTCTTGAGTGTACGAAACCTGACGGTGACCACGATAGTTCGGAAGGGCACAACTCTACCGCTGCGTGAATGGGATGTGAAGAGATCGTTGTTGCTGGCGAAACCAACTCAGGTGAATACCAGTCACAGGCATGATGGAATCGAATATAGTACGACCCTTTCTCACTGCTAATTGTGCATCGGTGTAGTCATGAGATTGAGGAGATTGAGAGCATTGCGCGCCTGGGTTCTCACAGAACTCGAAGGGGACATTACGTAACCCCTGTGATTTATATTGTATATGGATGCTTGTGCATATATACAACTATATACACGTCGTTGTATTTTCAAAGTTTCCAATTTTCGGACGCCCATGTACATCGAGCCACTCAACGCCTTCTCTTCCATTTTCTGCCTTTCCATTGCCTTCATCGCTCCAGGTTCCCGTTCAGCAGCTACCTTCGTCTACCCCCTCGGTCTACCACTGCTTCCAGCCAACCTGATCCACTTTTGAACCCAGAAGTGACATCTAACCCTAAGTAATTATAGGTTGTCGCGCTTCCGAAACCTGCTTGGAGGAGTTGAGCAACTGATCCCTGGGTCGTAATGAAGTAGCGGCCTGGGAATGTGTTCAGTGCTGGGTTGGATTCATGCATGCGTGGACATCATAGTTTTGTTGTATTACTGTCCGATCTCAAACTACCTCGCCTACGATGAATACCGACGTTGAACCCACATCGCATCTCCGGAAAAGTGCCCTGATTTGGCTTACGAATTAGTCCTATGCGTACAGGGCCCCGTCTGTATCGCCTCGGGACCCCTGTCTTCTTTCTCATGTCCTCTCATCGCGTCCGCACAAAGTCGTGAAAGGTGTCTTGCTCCCTGTCGCCCTCGCTAGGTGCTTTGAGCGCATCTTCATCACGTACTAAACTGGATGACGAGGATTGAGGATTACGGAAAGGGATAGGCGACACCGGAAACGCGAGGGCCCATATAGGCGACTACAAATTGGGTCACCAGAGAAGCGTCGCGGTATCAGGGGAATTCTTCTCGGTATGGAGGGGTCACGCACAGCTTGAATTGGCTATGTCAACAACAAAGTAGTCCTTCAGAGTCCCGTACAAGCCTTTTTCACGAGGCTGTTTCCACTCAGAGCTACTTGTGCATGAATCCCCCAGTGGTGGCTGGTAACACTTTGCCGTGGGATCGATTGTCACTCCTTGTTGCTCTTTTTGAGCAACATCATGCCTTCGTACAGGAAGTTGGTGGCCTGAGTCATATGACTCTTCCCTGAGTATCTTCCACGCAGGTGGAAGCCTCAAATCCCGGTGCCTTTTCTGCATGATCTTGAGCGCCGTGGGCTACTATGGCCCTCCTTGATGCGCTCTCTGAGTGATGTTCATGGAAGACCTTAGGGGAAGTCCAAAAGCGTCGGCGAACGCATCAAGATATTCATGGCTTCGTGGTGGATACACACCGAGGACTCGGGGAGGCGCAAGTACTGGTGAACATCAAAGGGGACGAACAGGAAAGCGGCAAGTAGAAGTCAAGACCAGTGGTTCCTGCTTATGGGGTGGCTTTGGCACAGCCCATGTCCGCATTCAACTGGCATTGACCGTTCGGACTCCGTGTAGGACTGTTTTTTCTACGATAAGATCATTTCCGAGGCTCAGGCGTGCCACCTGCCCCCAACTTCGCGCCCTTCTGTACTGGAAGGCCGACTACAACGTTGTTCACATGTTAGTAACCCAGTCTTCATTTTGTGCACTCCGTTGCGATACGATGAAGGGTCATTTTGGTTCCTGTGTCATCCCATCGAAGACCTTTGGTTGTCCGACCTCGTTATTCAGAACGAATAGCAAAGACCCGTCTCTGAGCGTCGATGCGCTCTTTATTCATTCTCCCTTGCCATGGCTTGTACTACCGGTGAACTTTCCATGGGATCAAGGATCCACTTGGCCGACGATCCGCATTCTTGTCTCGTTCGTTTCTTGCTTTCGCTTTTGTACATGGATTGTCGTTCTTGGGCCCTGTCCGCACGTCTGTTTATCCGCTCGTTTTGAAGTTGTATTTCCCTCGGGAAGCACAACAGAGATTCGTTCTCGAGTTCATTGCGGGACTGGTGTACATGGCCGACTGCGGATTAGGTTTTGGAACCGGAATCTCTGTGCGGAAGCGAAACTTGGGTCGGGCTTGACTTGAATGCGGTGAGGTCATTGGACACCGTGATTGTGGAGTTTACTCGCAGCCATTGTCACATACAAGGAGATGACTAAGGAGTTGCAGATATCGTTCGGAGAATGCGAGCTATTCCTGTGCGCCATAGGCGAGAGGGAGGATAAGTGTCATTCCGGGAGGGACCAAGACGGGCCTGTGTCTGTCGATAGCGGACTTGTTTGTGCAAAGTGGAAGGAAAAACGGCCAGTTGTAATGACTGGACGCGATTACCGCCGGAGCAGAGGCTGGGTGAAGACTTGTGTATCAATCTGTGGCGGGGGAGACCTTCGTGGCCTCGAGAGTGTGGTAGACACGCATGGGGAACAACCTTGGTTGCGATCTTTTGTCGGGTCTCGGTGTGGACGATGTTCACCAGCCGGTTGTAATGACGAGGACTTTGTCCGATGACTCATGCCAGTCAATTTTTTCCTAATCTCCTCGCCTTCGTGGCGTAATCTTTATGAGAAAGCAAGTGAGATGGTGTATTGTATAAGCTTTCGCTTCATTGATGCTGCTCACAAACTTTGTGTCTCGTATCAAAAGTGATCTTGACAATCAAATGTCATGTATAATGTTTGGACCACCAGTGTCTCTTCTAGCCCTGTCCCTTGTGAGGGATTGAAGTTGGCAAACATAGGTCAGCTTAGTAAAAATAGAAATATAAACTCTGCATCAAGGCTCATTTATAAAGAATTGGTTGTTTTTGTCTTGGATTGATTTCCAATCAAATTACTGTCTTGCAGAGAAAGATTATGAATGTTGGTGAATGAAAGAAGGAGTAAAGTGGATTATGAATGTTAGACAACTCATTGTTTTTTTATGAACATTGACATAGTTGTAATCTTTAGTCAGGACTCAAACTCAATGTTAGTGTAGTGTGGTCACCCAACAATGATATACACAGGTGCTTGGAGGTGCCTGGCAGTGATGAAGGGCTGGACAGATAATAGCAAAAAATGATCAAAAGTTTGATCAAAGAAGGATGACCATTGATAAGACCTATTTGTCACTGAGCATCATTACCAACATCTTCAACTATCTTATCTGATGCAGTGATATGATATTGTCACAACATTGGGAACATAATAAAACACCAGAAGTCAAAATAAACATTTATTAAGGCTAAAAACTGTAAGCCTCCTGGTAAAACAAGTTCCAGCAACATTATCTCCTTGAAATACACCAAAAGAAATACAGAACAGGATAGGACAAGGACTATACTAGGCTATACACTCAATGATAGTCCAATCACTGTAATGGGAGGGAAGTATGGGACTGGCAAAAGCACAAGTGTAATGGATCATGCACATTACAGCATATAGTATAAATTATTATTACTTTATAGCTATTACTAATTATTTCTTATGTAATTACTATATAAGTTGTGAGGTTACTTATGTAACCTCAAGTAGTCTTTTTTGCACAACCATAGCCAGAATCAATAGATAGGT